>JAQISU010000042.1:27872500-28176713 GCA_029339505.1 Unio delphinus
CTGCGTTAGAACTAGCAACACTTCAATCTAAAACCGAAGAACACATAAAACAGTTTACCGCATTTCGTAGAAATATCATTGATAAATTTATTGGAACTGCATTCGATAAAATTGAACTAAAACTCCCTGATATTAAAAAATCCATCGATGAGACGAAAAACTTCATCGAAGCCGTCAAAGGTGATCTTTCGAGGATGATAACAACCATTGAAAAAACAAAAATTCCTCATGAGAAAACCAACAACTTAGTATACACGATCCATCACGGATCATTGGAGTGGTCACCTACAAACAACAAATTAGATATCACTGCAACCGTTAAGGGTATTTATCGATTAAAACTAGTAACACCATTGTCTCAATTTAATATTTCATCGTCCAGTTCATCCGGGGTCAATAATACGATTTCAACGATCATCGACAAGGATAGAACTGAAAAGTTTACAATTACATCTACTGATAAAGATTTGGTTAGGGTCTCAACAACGTGGTATGTGGAATTCGTAGCGAATTTAAGTAAATCGTAATTGAAAACGATAGCGTTGTTAAAATAAAAAATGATTTCATCATCGCAATATCGCTATGATCAGGTCAGAGAATATCAAACTAGACTCAAAACCCTGTCTGAGGAGTATGAATTGAAAATTAAAAAATATCGCAGGAGAATTACCGCAATTGATGTTACTGTGTACGCTGTGAGTGGTGTAATCACAGGAGCTGATATTATACTGTCTTCAGTGACAATGATGGCTCCGATAGCTGTTCCAATTTGCATTTCTGCGGCAACAACAATCGCTGGAATAATTTCAATAATCACAAAAAAAATATCCTCATGCAGCCAACGGAAACTACAAGACTACATAATTCAATTTCATGTTGTGTCTACTGCATACTCGCAATTATCCTCATTGATATCGTCATCGCTCGATGATACAATTATATCAGAGAGTGAGTTTTCAGCGATGGTAGATATATATGATTCTGCGATGTCAAAATTAGAAATACAACATGAGTATAATAACAATGACAACACAGATGGAATTACTTCAACAAATAGTGGAGAACACAAAACCAGTACAAACAAGCATGATCTCAATAACCTCAACGAATCCAGAATTCAGTGTGAATTTCCCCTCTCCGGTCCCAGTGAAGGAAATCGCGCTAGCAAAATTACGAGTATACCACAGCTGGCCAAATATTAGGTCAAAACCATTTGGTGGTCAACAACCGAATAATTCACTGGTATTTGCAAATAAGAATAAACCCGACGGTACCCCAGACTGGAACGTTGTTTCCATACCAACCGGATCATATCAAATTGAACAAATCAATGATGAATTCGCGCGTAGAATAAAATCGATTACTGGAAAAGAATCAAAAATAGCTATAACAGTTCATGTGCCGACACTATCATCTGCCATTGAAATAAGCACAGAGGGTTATGTCGTAGATATCTATCAAAGCTCAATAAGAACAGTACTAGGATGGCCTGAATTACCACCCGGAGGAAAAACCGTTAAATTACCAGAACCACAAAAAACCGATTATATCACAGACAGGACAAAATCTGATAATCCAGTAAGGAGTTATAAAGATTATGATAAGTCATATTTTTTCATTAGAGTAGAATATGATGAAAGAGTACGACTTATTCATCATCTTGCTAACCGGGATAAAATCACTGAAAATTTCACAGCTTTCAATAACGATATTTCGTTGTTGTTTATATCTCTTAGATCCGGCACTCTCACCCGAGATGAATTTATCAGTGTCGTAGAAACATGTAACAAAATCATCAATGACATGGAAACATTTCATTCACAAATTATTCAAGAAGTATTAGGTGACAGTAGTCCTAAAACAAGAGATTTATTTGCAATAGAATATAGGATCCGCATAGGAGATATTCCAACATTCAAACTTCCAGGATATAATATCTCAGAATTACAAAAATCTCTCAGTGATGCCATCGATGAAGGTTTCAAAAAAATCCATGATACGTGGAAAAAAACACAACCACAACCACAAACAACTATCCTCAAACACAATAATGACCCAGACGGTGGTGGCAGGCATATTGCTCCGTTCAATGTGAATATTTCAACGGTGATTGCGCTCAATTTAGTATGTGATGTGATCGAAGGAAGCTATCAAATAAATTTAGAACGATCAAATCAAGCTCAGCAAGGATATATTTTGTATTCATTTGCACCAACAGCCCCTCCAGGGTTTTTAATAATTGAGTCTCCGGTGAATCCAGTCTATATGCGATGTCATAATAATTCATTAACCAGAATTAATTTCAAACTCACTGACCAGTCTAATAATCTGATTGATTTACAAGAGGAGGTTTTACAAATTAGTCTATTTGTGAAATCATAAATGATTTTCGTCCTAAGGACTTGATCAAATATTCGGTTAACCTAGAACTGAAAGTTCTAGCAGCAGAGGGGGTGAGTGACAACGACGTTGCGACGCGAGTGTTTTCAGACAAGGGTCAGAGACTTATTTTTTCGCGAGAAGGGTCAAGTGTTATTTGGAGGGGGTATAATCAAAAATAAAAACAAAAAAAAGTTGTCTGATTCGCCCCCTCTGCTGCTTCCTCGGACACGATATCGTATCGGACTGGATCAAATATTCGGTTAAAATCGTAAAAGAATTATTAACCCAGAACTGAAAACTTTAGCAGCAGAGAGGGTAGATGACAACAAGTTGCGACCAAAATTAATTAAAAAATCGTTTTCATTTTTTTAGTTAAAATGATTTCGTAGGGAGATTTCAATCAATTTTTTGTCTGAAAACGTTGTAGGGTTCGCCTTTTTTTTGGTTAAAATAAGATTATAAGACGGCTCGTTTTAGGATTTCAATCAAATTTTGTCTGAAAACGTTGTAGGATTCACCCTCTCTGCTGCTACACTTATTTATGTCGCTAAGACATTTTAGCAATTAAATTTGTTAAGGACTTACAACATGTACACTATGTACTAGAAATATTTATTGATAGGAAAGATGAAAAATTCTATGACTATATGGATTTGATATAATTGCACAGGTGGCTTACACAATATTGGTATTTGTTCTGCCTTCCTGCTTTGCCGTGACCCGACATTTTACTCTAAGGCGAGACTGCCATTTAACGCGGGTGCCGGGGAGACTGCGACAACACAGCCTAGTGTAGTCAAAGTTACCTTTGGTCCCGACCAATCAAATAGCCCGACCCTCGGGCATTAACTGGTCGCGAAAGCACATAGTTGCGCATGCGACCTTAATTCATATTTTAAAAAAAATCATATGCATCACTCATTGGTGACGTCAATGTTGTGCAGATGACGTCGCTAAAAAAAAGCTGAGAAATTACTGAGTTTTTTATGAGTTTTTTTGTTAAAAATTACAGAGTTTTTACATCAAAATCACAGCAGCCCTAATTATCAGAATCCACCTAGCTGAACGCATCAACAAAAAGGATTACGGATCTAGGTCACTCACTAGATTATTCCTGGAGAGGGAGAAAGCAGTTTCAGAGCCACGCCACTGTCGGTTGACAAGAACTGGTAAGAAATTGAAACTATCCATTATTTAAACATTCGGGTAATTCATTGTGCCACTATATAAACTTAAAACTTATTTAAGATAAATCTAAATCATAATAACAGTAATTAATTGTTATTTCACTAGTAATATTATTAACCATTGTCATAATCATCACTTAGCTTATGATAATAACCATCTTTAATCTAGCTCAGTACTAAATAATGAAATAAAACCAAATAAATAGAATAACTATACCCACAATAAGAGTAAATCATAAAAGTTAAATCACAAGTAAGTATGACGACACCAACGGACAAAACACCAAGGAAAGCAATTCCATTATCCTTCAAAAAGAGGACTACAGCAGCCAAACATGGAAGACTAAGCAAGAAAATGGATAAGTTAAACAAGCAACTAACCACAGATCCAGTTGTAGACTTGCTACCATCCGAAATATTAACGGCAACATTCTCCTCAAATATAAATGCAAAAGAAATAACCCAGACGACTTTAGATGTACATCCGGGGTCACCTAGGGTTACCAGAGCTACTGCCAGGAAAATAACAAGCCAAATAACCAATGTGGATGAAGCCATCAAATACAAAAATGGTAAAAAACCTATTAGCATACAGATCATATCCAAAAATTTAACAATAAACGAATTAGATCACCAAGGAGTGAGAACTGACAACATAATAACAGCAATAACAGGAACGGAAAACGTAGAAACAATAGCAACACCTGTAGTGGAAAAAACAATAACAACAATATCAACAAATTACTTACATGAAAAGAATAAAGCGGGAAGTAAAAATGCAACAACAAACGAAATAGAGAAACAGGTAGAGAGAACTGGCAACACAACAACAACATTAAATTCAGGAACGGAAAAAAGAAAAACAACACCTGAAAAGGTTAAAACAACCATAACAATAACAACAGACGACTCGCAGGAAAAGAATAAAGAGAGAAACAAAGATGCAACAATCAATGAAAAATATAAACAAGGAGTGAGAATTGACAACACAGCAATAACAATAACACAGGAAACAGAAAACACAACAACAATAATAACACCTGAAATGGAAAAAATAACAACAATAACAAAAGATGACCCACATGAGAAGAATATAACAGGAGACAAAATATATCAAATGAATCAAACTTCAATCAACATAAACCATGACAACAAGGACAACATCAACATAACAGAAAATAAAAACAGCTACACCTTACACAGTAGTCAAGAACCCGGACCATCTAAACACATCTCGGATAGAGAGATGGAAGAGATAAACAAAGCAATTAGTGAGGCTGATCGGGTTGAACGGTACGGAAAGGAATACGAACAATGGCAAACAGTAGCAGCAAAAACAAGCAAAAGGGCATATGGAAATGGAAATAAAGAAGATAAAGGGAAACATCCAATGAAAGGCCCACACAAAATCAAAAGTATCAAACACGTTAGAACGAATATTGACAGCAATAGCAAACTAAAAACAATTGTGCAAAATGAACAAAACAGCACCAACGATAATATTGGCAACAACATCCAAAAATGTAGGTACATAGAAAATACCTCTAAGAACAAAAACGACAATTATAATCAACAAACAGGAGATAGCAACAAACAAAAGATGTATCAGCAACATCAACAACAAAGGAAAATGGGCAATCACCAATACCATTACCATGCACCAGAACACACTATCTTCATAGCCAGTGCAACTTCGAGACTGCTACGCATTAGTAACAGGAGCCTAGCTAATGCACTCATACAACAACATGGCGGAGAGTTTAGGATTGTTAGACCGCAAAAGGATTATATCATAATACAATGCAACACATTGAAACAAGTCTGCAAATATATGGAAATCACAACCATAGCAGGGCTCCCAGTACAAATCACAAGGCACAAAGCCACAATCAAACATTACAATAATAATAACAAAACAAGCACGACTCAAGATAAGGATAAATACACCCAAATATCATATTTAGCAAACCAAGCTAAATACAAAGCAATTCTTAAACTACCTCGAACAATGGTGTGGAAAACGCAAAAAAATATTGAATATGACCTCAGATTTCACAAAATAACTTGCAAAAGGGTTGTCAAATTACGAAATCATCTAGGAATGGAAACGTCAACAATCCTACTAGAATTCCAACAACCCCCACCAGCACACGTCAGAACTGGACCACATGGAACTAAAGTAAAACTACAGCAGTACATCAACAAACCCCGATACTGCAATAACTGCTGTAAATGGGGTCACTTTTCTTCCCGCTGCCGTTCACACCCAAGATGTGGAAAATGTGGCGGCAAACACACAGGAACATGCTTTATTAAAATACCAAAGTGTGCTAACTGTGGGGCTGATCACAAATCATATGATACACAATGCCCCATAGCAGTACAAGAAAAAGTTATTATTCGACTAATGGATCAACAAAACATCTCCTATAATCAAGCCAAGAAACAACATATGCAAAAGGAAATCATACCTAAAGCAAAAAAGGCAGAAGTACAACCCAAATTAAAAACAACTAAACAAAATAATGACAAAGATACAACAAGACAAGCTTCAAATCAGGAACAAACATTAACACCTGCGAGAACGAGAAACCTAGATACAATCGCAAACACCGGGATAGTTTTCAATAGAACAACCATTGACACCTATTTAAACAAACTACAAAAATCAATCAGCAACCAAATGAAGAACGACCGAATTACTAAAGATGAATTTATTAGCATATATATGCAGCAAATACAGGACTACCTAGCATTAACCCATCACGAATAAATCAACAACAAAAAAAAAATATTAACAACAGCATAAACAATGGATATTGGAAATAGACATAAAAATAAAAATAAAAATAAAAATAATGCTTCGACTAACAAAACAAAAAACAAGACCCCAGACAAGCTACTTATATAGCAATGGAATTGCAGAGGGCTAAATAAAAACCATGGAGAACTAATCGCAGCAATTCACGGAACAATCACCAAGCCCAAGATCATCTGTCTTCAAGAAACTCTACTTAAGGAAACTAGTACCGGTACAAACATTCCTAAAATAACAGGATATCAAACTACATTCTTAAAACACAGAAGTACCGGCAAAAAAGGAGGAGGCCTAGCCATATATGTACATGAGACCATCACAGACGCAGTAGAGGAAGTTATTAATGTGAACTCAGGAGAAACACCAGTTGAATTTCAAAAAATTGTTTTCACAGTAGCAACCAAAACAATACATCTGTACAACATATATGATCCAGGACAAAATAGCCGAAACAACAACCGACTTTTTCAACAAATATTCAAGAAAAGGGGCACAAACACTATTATCTGCGGCGACTTCAATGCACATCACACAGAATGGGGTAGTGACCGCACAAATACAAGAGGGAAAAACATCTTAAAATACATAACAGAAGAACAACTAGAACTTTTGAACAACGGAACACCCACACGTATAGACCCCAGCCAAGGCAAACTCTCTACCATTGACCTAACCATTGCGACGCCTAGCCTGGCTGTAATTACCCAATGGGAAGTGATGCAACATTCTACATTAGGCAGCGACCACTTCCCCCTATGTACCACAGTAGTTAATGGGGATACTCTAGCGACAATGGGAAAATCCTATGTAAAACAGCTTGGGAACATCTAGCGACAAGGGGAATTTAACATGGTGGGGACTATCTAGCGACAAGGGGAATTTAACATGGTGGGACTATCTAGCGACAAGGGAAATTGAACATGGTGGGACTATCTAGCGTCAAGGGAAATTGAACATGGTGGGACTATCTAGCGACAAGGGGAATTTAACATGGTGGGACTATCTAGCGACAAGGGAAATTGAACATGGTGGGACTATCTAGCGTCAAGGGAAATTGAACATGGTGGGACTATCTAGTGTCAAGGGGAATTGAACAGAGTGGGACTATATAGCGTCAAGGGAAATATAACATGGGAAATAAAACAAGGAAAAAAAGGGGTGGCAATGAAAGCTACTATCTTTTCGAGACTTATGAGTGGCCCTGAAAAGGACCGTTAGGTGTAATGTTAACGTTGTCTTGTTAACACAGAGGACATCTTACAGATCTTCTTCTCTTCCTTAAACTTCTCCTTACTGTGGGTCCATAGAAGAGAACTCTCTTCAAGCAACCTTGTCTTTCCACATAGACTCTTCTCTTCCAATAGGCTGTCTCCGTCCTATCAATGACACTCCATGATGATCTGACATACATGGGTATGTCAGTCCTAAACAGCATACTTGACACAAGGGTTGACGATTCAACATTAGTCCACATCTTCTGATGAGAACAGGTGAATTGAATGCCGTGTACTGCGGTTATTTATAGGGGAAGAGCGGATTGAAACGGATTGAGTGTATCCACCAATCCAAACGTGCGTTACAAAAGTCAGACACAGCCATCCAATCGGAAGAGAGCAGTCTGTGACGTCACCTTTTCTATATAGAGGTACTAGCGCCTGTGCGCAGTCCATCGATTCAAGAGAGTTGTCAATCATGGCGGACAGTAAGAAGACAATGAATTGGAGTGAAACAGGAGTAGAGACAGCAAGTCATGGACCAACAGTGACTACTAAAGTCATGACAAATCTACATCCAGAAGAAGTGGATTTTAACTGGGATATTGTGGATTTTTTAACATCGCAAGAATTTATTCCGGAACCTTCGTTGCCTTCTGTATCTTCTTATGGACACGTCGATGATTTTAAGCAGAGACAAAAAGAAGCATTGGAGCGATTTTTACAACAACAGAAAGTAGAAGAACAAGCTTTTCTTATGCAACAGCAGGAAGAAGAAGAAGCAAGAAGAAAACACCAGGAAGAAACAGTAGCAGCAACGGAGAAGAATGAAGACCAAGGACAGAAAGAAAATAGTGAAAATCAAACGGTTACGACGGTACTTTTAGATATTTTAGCTGAGTTAAAGAGTCTGAAACAAATGTATCAGACTTCTTTATCACGACCGAAGAGAAAAAGACCTTCTCGAGCGAAACAACCCGATCTCTCTGTGACTACGTCTACCTTACCACCGTTAGTGATTTCTACCAAATCATTGACAGGAACCACCAGTCCCGAAGTAGGCCTTGGCCGTGGCAAAGGCTTAAGACAGCTCAAGAGGATTTCATCCCGTTTCTGAGTTTGTTTTGTTTTAAATACACAAAACACCAACGGTCCTTTTCAGGACCACTCCAATTATTTCGAAAAGAAATACTATGTCAATTGCCTATTTCAATGAAAACTCAAAAGTCCTTTATGTTTTTAAAAACCCATGATATACGTGTGAGTGAATGAATGTGTGAGTGTAGGTAATTATACTATCAAATCAAAACCAAGAGACACTTACGTTTTTTCTCTTTAGTTTATTCTAGTACAAACGACACAATTCAATATCACAACATAACATAACACAAGACCACTTTAAAAAAGTTCATAGGTTTTCTTCTGTTTCACTCTTTCTGTTTTTTCATTTTCTTTACTGTCACAGCTTTTTTTTCTTCCTCTTCACTTTCGTTTCGTCTTCTTTTCTTGTTTTTGTGAACGTGACGGAGTTCTTCCTTGGAGGAGGGTACCTCTTTCTCCTCCTGTTCAGAATTTCTTTCCTCCTCCTCCTCCTCTTCCTCCACCTCCTCCTCCTCCTCCTGCTCCTGTTGTTTCTTAGGGCAGTTTGGAGACCAATGTCCTTTCTCTTTACAATAATAACAGGTATCTTGACTTTTGTCTCTATTGTAGCCTTTTTTATTTTTGTTACGATCTGAACATTCTGTAGCCCAATGTCCTTTCTTCTTACAGATATAGCAAGTATCTTGACTTTTATCTCGATAGGAGGGAGAGTAGGCTGTCGGCTGGTCTGACGAAAACTTTCGTATGACCCCACGTAAAGCTCTAATGAGAAGTTCCACTTGTGTAGGTTCTTCCATCGTTCTGGTCAATGTGAGAGTGAAAGGAATACTGAACCGTTAGACACTAACCCTTTATATATATGCACGGATCGAACATGAATATATAGGGGTTATGGTCTTTAAAAGGTAGTCATTTGACTTTTTGCAGACAAGATGAAAAGGTCACATCATGCTGTGGAGAAAGGAAAAGACAGTAAGAGACAGAAACGTAATGTATCGCCTAGTACAGTAGCTGAAGTCTTGGCTCAAATTCATGCCAGTGATTTTGAAGATGACATGAGTGAGCCCGAATTTACACCTAAGCAATCGACGTCCAAGCAAAGTACACTACCCTTAGTTAACCCTGAAAATTACTATCACATTCGAGAGACAGAAAAGCGTTCCTCTCGAAAATTTAGAACAACGGCTTACACGTATGCCGTAAAGTTTAAAGATTTCAAGTCCAATGTACCTTTGGAGAATACAGAAGGGTTCATTACTGAGGTGTGGGATTCTGTGTTAACTGCACTGAAACAGCAATGTCAAGCCAAAGAAGACGATCGCTTGAGACTTTCTATTCATCACGATAATTTAAAGTCTCCCGTTTGGATCGAATTTACTAGTCCATCAGAACTGACACCTTCTAAAGTCATTGACAAAATTCAACATGTGCAACAATCCAATGACAAGTTTCACATTGACGATGGAAAAGCCACACTGTTCATAACCCACGTGTCTCTTCCCCAGGGGACAGGACGCAAAAAAGTATTATTGGTCGACAGCCTTCGCAGCACCAAACTAAGTCTCGTCCGAATTAACAATCCTCAAGACCAGATGTGTTTAGCCCGTGCTGTCGTCGTGGGACGAACGTATGCCAACAAGAACGACACGGTAGAATGGAAAAGAGCCTGGAAAACTATTCAACGATCGGGCCGAGCCAAACAACGAAGTGAAGCAGAACTCCTGTTACAGCAAGCAGGGATATCCAAAGACACTCCTTGTGGCATTCCAGAAATGCAACAATTACAAGACGTCTTGGCTCCACGTTACACCTTGAAAGTACACCCTCAAGAAGTGCGTGGACCTCTTTTGTTTCGAGGCCACGATTTCAAAGACGGAAAATACATTCACGTCTATCATCACGATGGTCATTTTGATACCATTACCAGTATCACTGGATTCCTGGGATACGGTTACTACTGTGAAAAATGTGACTATGGTTATAACAATCGAGAACAACACAAACATTGTGGATCAAAATGTGAGGGATGTTTAGCCTCACAACCTTGTCTGGACCAAGGAAAAGAAAGAGTGCATTGCCCTGTGTGTCAGCGCACTTTTGTCAGTCCTACCTGTTACCAACAACATTTGAAGATGCAAGGTTCACAGCAGAAAAACACTTGTCAACTTCTGAGATTGTGCCCTACTTGTGGACAAGACATACGTACCAATAGTGCCAAGTTTCACGTTTGTCGAGGGAAGAAACGATGTCACATTTGTCACCAAATCGTGGACTTGGAACACGAATGCTTCATTCAAAAATACCAACCCCATTCAGAAGATACCCAGAAGAAAGGGAATTTTATCTTTTTTGATTTCGAATGCATGCAAGAAACCGGTATTCACATTCCCAATTTCTGCGTAGCTCACCGTGCGTGCGAACAGTGCATCCAAGAACCTATCTTTAGTTATTGCCCTCACTGCAACAAGATTCCTGGAGGACGTGAAAAAATCTTTCGAGGGTCAAACACGTTAGCCAAGTTTGCCCGATGGATCTTAAACCCCATTGACGAAACGTGGAGTACAGAAGATATCGAACGTTACGGTAATTGTCATTGCCATGCTACGGTCATGGCTCACAATTTTTCGGGATACGATGGGCAATTTCTGCTCAGATACTATGCGGAACAATGTACCGAACGACCTCAAGTGACTTTGAACGGAGCTAAAATCATTTCTATGCAAGTAGGACAAGTACAGTTTAAAGATTCGATGTGTTACTTGGCCATGCCATTGAGTCGCATGCCTAAAACGTTTGGTATGCCAGAAATGGCTAAAGGTTATTTTCCACACTTTTTCAATACCGAAGCCAATCAATATGCCGTTCTACCCCATTTGCCGGAGGCTCACTATTACGACCCTGACAACATGCGTACCGAACAACGAGAAGCTTTCTTCGCTTGGTACCAGACTCATGCCTCGGACCTTTTTGACTTTCAAGAAGAAATGTTAAAGTACTGTCGATCTGACGTGGACATTTTACGACGTTGCTGTGGAAAATTTCGAGAATTGTTCATGGAGTACGGAGGGATCGATCCTTTGAAAGAAGCTTGTACCATTGCCAAAGCGTGTTCTTTAGTGTACCGAAAACGCTTTATGCCTGAAAATACTCTAGCGGTCATCAGTCCTCAAACGACGAACTTTGTTAAACGTCAATACTCAGTCAAAGCCCTGCGCTGGCTCCATTACTTGTGCGACAAGGAAGACAAATGGATCCAATACGCTCGCAACGGAGGAGGCGAAAAGATTATTGGAACGTATTCAGTGGATGGTTGGGACTTAGAAAACCCTCAGATCGTGTACGAGTTTAACGGATGCTTATTTCACGGATGTCCTATGTGCTACCCTCAGCGTGACATCAAAAATCAGTTTTTACAACGAACTATGGAAGATTTGTACCAGACCACGTGTCAACGACGTTTGAAGTTAGAACAACAAGGATACCAGGTAGTGGAAATGTGGGAACACGAGTACGATCAGCGTTTGAAAACTGATCCCGAGTTTAAACGCATCGTAGAAAGTTACAAGTGGGTGGACCCCCTAAACCCACGGGATAGTTTGTACGGAGGACGAACGAATGCTACCTGTTTACTGTACCAAGCGGACGAGGAGAAGGGAGAAGAAGAAATCAAATACTTGGACGTGTGTTCGTTGTATCCGTACGTGTGCAAATATTGTCACTTTCCCGTAGGGCATCCAGAATTGATGACAGAACACATTGATTTGGACCACATTCGTCAGTACGAAGGATTGATCAAGTGTAAAGTCTTACCACCCACAGACTTGTACCATCCCGTTTTACCTCACCATTGCCAAGGAAAACTGATGTTTCCTTTGTGTCGCACATGTGCTGAAACGTGCAACCAAGACCAACCTTGTCATCACACTCAGGAAGAACGTACCTTGACAGGAACGTGGGTGAGTGTGGAATTGTTTAAAGCTCTGGACATGGGATACCAACTGTTAGAAGTGTACGAAATTTACCACTTTCCCAAAACACAACAATACTGCAAGGACGACGAGAGACAGAAAGGTATTTTTGCAGACTACGTGGATGCCTTTTTAAAACTAAAACAAGAAGCTAGTGGCTATCCTTCCTGGTGTCACACTCCCGAAGACCAAAAGATATTCAAAGAAAAATATCGGGAGCAGGAAGGTATCACTTTAGACCACATCGAGAAAAATGAAGGAAGGCGATCGTTTGCCAAAGTGATGCTCAATTGTTTGTGGGGTAAAATGGCACAACGTCCATCTTTACCCAAGACGGAGTATTTGTCCGAGCCGTCTCGCTACTTCCAGATGATTCACGACCCAACCAAAGTCATCAAACACGTGGACGTCATTCGTGAGGACTTGATCTTAGTCAATTACGAAGAAGAACTAGACTTTGTAGAAGCCGACAAATTTGGAAATGTCATCATTGCGGCTTACGTGACAGCCCACGCTCGCTTAAAATTGTACGAAGTGTTAGAACTGTTAGGAGATCGCGTGTTGTATTTTGACACAGACAGTTGCATCTACATTCACCGACCGAACGATTGTAACCCTGTTATCGAAGGAGACCGTTTAGGAGCCTGGACCGATGAACATCCCGACGACAAGATTCTAAGTTTTGCAAGTGGCGGTCCTAAAAATTACGGCTACGAATACCGAGACCCCCAAGGAAAAATGCACACCAAATGTAAAGTGAAAGGATTGACTCTTAATTATCGCACCAGTCAAGTGGTGAACTTTGACGTGCTTCAAGAAGCCTTACAGTCGGGACAGGATGAAACGTTTCAAGTGACTACCCACGAACCGCACAAGATTGTCCGTTTACCCACACACCAAATCGTTAGCCGACCTTTGGAAAAAGTCTACCAAATCGTGTACCAAAAGAGAGTACGACTTCCCAATCACTTCACTCTACCGTACGGTCACATCGAAATCGGGCAGCATATAAAAAGGGACATCGTCCACGATCAATAGTTTATTTATCACTACAACGACCCAGCGAAAAGAAGATGAATCCATTTAAACAGACATCATTCAAGTTTGGGGATTGTAAAACAAATGTACCTTTCCAGAGTGTGAAAAGTACTGGATGGATAAGACCTATGCATTGCAACGGAAGTTGTCCGGAAGGAAACTGTAAGTGTCCTTGCGGTATGCACTGTAATTGCGTTACAGAGTGCGATGGTGAACCTTACGATTGTAGTGATGCCAGGCTCTGTGACGTTAGCGATTCAGCAGGATATCGTAGGAACTTTGCTATGACTACTACCCCTATATCTACCCTGGAAAGTGATGCTGTGCGTGTCAAACCTGAGGGATGCGAAAGCGGTGCGACACGTTATCGTGGACTCCTAGGAATTTCACCGTACCTGCATCGAACAGAAGTAAGGAGAGTCGAATATTCGTTCCCGACGAGTTTGCCTGAATACTGCCACTTTAAAAGTCGATTTCAAACCTTCAAAGATAAATGGCCAAAATATCTGCCTGGACCAACTCCTGAAGAATTAGCCAGAGCCGGATTTTTCTACTTGGGCGAAGGGGATAAAGTCAAGTGTTTCAGTTGTGGTGTATCCATTTACGAGTGGGAACAGAAAGATTCCGCTTACCTGGAACATGCTCGATGGTCTCCGAATTGTCAATACCTACCTTTAGTGGGACCTAATGATTGGAAGTGACACTACTACTCCATGTCGTGTAACACACCTAGACCAGTATATAATATAAAACATAATATTCAAGGATTACCCTACGAATTGCAAGAGAAGATCTACAAGGACGTTTGGCAAGGCCTTGCTAAAGAAAAATCTCAAGGGGTGACTGTAGAACTTTTGTGTCGTGAAATTCACAAGAGGAAAGTGACAAAAATTAACCAACGTGTTAGATTTCTCTGGATCAAGGGTATTTTTTTGCTCTGTTACCAATTTACTACGTTTACCTCTGAAGATACTTTGATCCTTCTTAACCGTTACCCTGAATGGCAGTGGGACGAAATTACACGTTATATTAATCACTTTCGCTTTTTGTGCAAATTTAATTCTGTGTTTAATTCTGAGTTGAATCTACACTTGTAATCTTTGACCTAAAGAAGTATAAAAGAGAACAACCATGCCACAACCTTTATCATTGGTGATCCAACAGATTCCGTGGAAGGATATCAATGAGAAGATTCACACGGTGAAAGATTACGAACACTTATTGCAAGAACTATACCCTATGAATTGGGGTCGACGTGTCGTGTGTGTTTTAGTGACTTGCTTTCTGGGATTTCGTTTACCTGCCGATTCCTTGTGGACACTTTACGAACACTACCTATCAAAAAAATAAGACAGTATGGTGGTTCCTTTAAATGTCCACGAGAGACTTATTCTGTTCAAAGCCTTACGCTTTCATCTGGATACATCTCGACCTTTCCAAGAAAAAAAGATTCGTCAACTTTTACGTACGGAAGCAGTGTACGAAGATGTGTGTGTAGCTTGTGATTTACACCCTCATTGGACAGATGTACGTGACTGGAAAAGTTGGGATTTTGAGGCTTGGACAAACGAAGTATCCCATTATGCCCAAGCGTTGTGTTCCTAAAATGCATCGTCGAGTGAAAAAAGTCACTTTTAAACCTGTGTTAGTAACAGTACCAGAAGAAGAAGAAGAAGAAAAATCTGGCACCCAAGACAATCCTTCTGTTCAAGACAAAACTGTCATGGACATTTCCCCACAAAGACCCTTTAGAGAAGACACGTATGTGACTATACCCCCTGTAGAGGAGACTATAAGAACATTACATACTACCTCTAGGACACCTTCGTTACCCAAACCACGTTGTACAGTGACTTGTTTATATGCCACTTTGATCGTTTGCCTAGGTATATTATTCCTGTATTTATCTATTTGGCTTTTATGTTTTCGTGTTGTTCGAATTTAAACATGCATTGAAATAAACTTGTCTTGAAAAAAGTATAAAAACCTCTTGTCTTGTCTGTTTTTGTGTCAATACTGACATACCACTACACGACTATGGCTCACTCTACTCTTTCTACTACTCCTTCCTCCTCCACATTCAAAGTCATTGACGAACACTTAGATCAGGCTAGTTGGAAAGCCTTGTATCTTCGTCATCCTTTTAACATGTTAATTGCTGGACCGAGCGGTTCAGGCAAAACCGAATTTGTCAAACGTTTGATCGAACATAAACATCATTTGATCGATCGTCCACCTCAACGCATCGTGTGGTGTTACAAAGAGTGGCAATCGGCATACAGCCTCTTGCAAGAAAGTCAAGGTGATTCCATTGTGTTTGTAGCAGGCATTCCTAAAGAAGACGAGGGGATCGTGTCTGACCCTAGTCAAACTCATTGGGTTATTTTTGACGACATGTTAGGAGAAGACGAAGAAGAAATTAAACTATGGTTTACACGTAAAGGGCATCATCGTAATGCCAGTGTCATTTACATTACGCAAAATTTATTTCAACAAAGTAAAGCCCATCGTACCATTAGTCTCAATGCTCATTACGTGGTCTTGTTTAAAAGTCCTCGAGATAAATCACAAGTGCAAGTTTTAGCCAAACAGTTAGGAACACCTTGGCTAACTCATGCGTACGATGATGCCACTCAAACGCCACACGCCTATTTACTCGTGGATTTAAAACCCACTACCCCTGATTATTTGCGATTTCGTACCGATTTGTTTCACGACTGGTGTCAAGACGGAGGACCTGTCGTGTACACGTCCTCCTCGTCGACATAACACTATGAAGCACTAAAAAAATCTATAAAAACCTTGGGTTACTTTGACCTGGTCTCATACATCGTCAACATGACGTCCCTTCAGTCTCATCTTCCCATCAAATTGATTCGTGCCTTGTACGGCATCAGTCGCGAAAAAAATCCACAAAGACGTGCTCACGTCTTAGAAGCCAGTCTCAAAGAAGTCTTACGATGGTTTACGGTGACAGCACGTCAAATACTGCAAGGCATCATTCACCTTCCACATCAAACCAAACGCTTTTTTGACAGAAACAAAGTAGCCTTGACGCAACTGGCCAATCCTCGCATTGACACTCACACCAAAAAGCAAATCATATTGAAACCTGGAGGCAGTGGTTCTCTAGGAGGTGTCATCATTCGTTCCCTTTTAAAATGGGATCCCAATACTCCCAAAGTTCACCCCAAGAAGAAAACAAAAAAAGCCAAACAAGCCCCTAAGAAAAAGAACAAGGGTACCAAGACCAAAGCACAGAAAAAGAAAAGTCCACAGAAAAAAGCGGTCACCCGCAAAAGAGGCACTTCGGCCAGGACACAACCTTACCTTCGTCAACCACGACCTGTAAGAAAAGATCTACAAGGACGTTTGGCAGGGACTACGTTGCCAGTAGCCTCAGGGGCTGCCACTTCTCCGTTGCGGGTGATGCCAGCCAAACCCAATTTGACACCCGTTTTTCCTAATTTGATGAAACATTGGAAATCTGCGTCTCCCAAAACGTCTCCTCCACCGGAGACACCCTCGTCCACCTTAGCGTCAGTAGCAGCTGCTCATAAAGTACCTGCCCCCAAAGTCAAAGTCCAAGAAAGATCTGGCATGTTAAAGAGTTTACTAGATTTGTCCAAACAAGAACTGTCCCGATTGAGTCCATTGCGAACTCCTTCACGACGTGTGTTACCTGCCATGAAGTTGATACGACGCAAAGATAATCAGTGGCGACGCATTCCAGTATAAAAATATGACTTGAAAACCACGATGTCAATCAGTATTTTTTCTGTACCACTGATGAACACTCAAGGATGCCTCCTCAAAAACGTGCACACCATCACCCTCGACGTTCTACCGTCCAAAAAGGAAAAGGAACAAGACAATCTCGTCATCTCACCAAAAGCTTTAAAACCAAACATCAACGTCCTTCCCTCCAAAGACGTAGACCTTTAAAGAAAAAGAAAAGACACCAAAAAGGAGGATCCTTTGACAATTTTGGGAAACACATTGTTACCTTTTTGACAAAGCGCTAGTTCCCAAAAAAAAGTAAATAAAAGAGAGTGTATACCAAGTCATTGACACTAGTGGTATTGTGAAACGAACAAGCAAAGATGTCACCTCGCAGAAAACATTTTTCTACACTCCACAAAGGAAAGAAAAGGAAAGGACGTTTAGCCAAACATCGACACGTTCTTCGTCAAAGGTCACAAAAGAAAATACCCAAACGTCAAAAGAAAAAGAGAAGTCACCAAAGAGGAGGCATATTTACTGGTTTTATTAAAGGTATGCAGAAACTAGACAAAGCAGCTAATAACCGAACTGGTATCTTTAGCCCTGCTTTTGAGGATTTAGCGAAGCATGCCGTTACCTTTTGGAGAAGCCAATAGGAAAAAGAAGATAAAAGAGGGTGTGTACCAAGTCTTTGACATCAGTGTATTTCTGAAACGAACAAGCAAAGATGTCACCTCGCAAAAAACATTCTTATTCACCCCACAAAGGAAAGAAAAGGAAAGGACTACCTCCTCGTTTAGCCAAACACGGAGACGTGTTGTCCGTCCTGTCCAAAGCCTCTCCGTCCATGCGAAAACAAATCATTAAAACAGCCTCCAAAGATGTCATCGATACCGTGTGTGAATGTTGTTTGAATGTTTTGAAAGGCACGATACCTTTGTCTCCACACAAGAAAAAATGCTTATCCAAACATCGACACGTTCTTCGTCAAATGGTTCAAAAGAAAATATCCGTCCGTCAAAAGAAAAAGATGTTGGTGCAACGCGGAGGATTTTTACCCTTTCTTGCTCCTTTGTTGACAGGCATAATACCAGGTTTGCTACAAGGGGTGACCCAAGGGATATCCCAAGGGTTTAACCAAGGGATGGGTAGAAGATAAAAGGACACTATGGAGCACCACAATCTCAGACATAACCTTTGAAAGCCCATGGAAGGACGAAAACTAACTTTGGTTCCTTACAAACGATGGATGGAATACCATCATTGGCAAGAACAACGATCCCCCCATTTACCGCCCAATCCCAATTTGGCTGAGATGTCGCAATTACAACACGAATTGCAATCCTTGATCCATCGCCACGATTTATCCGAAACCGAAAAATCACAAAAGTACGGTCAACTCTTGAAACGGCTACAACTCTTTCATCAGAAAGCTGTGGAACAAACAGCTCAACCCACTTTGTCCGATTTTAAGGCTCTAATGAATAACCCGGCACCCTCACCCTCACCCTCTACAGTAGTTAAAACAGACGTTACCCCACCATTACCCAAGGAAGAAGAACCCCATGATCTCTTTCAAACACCTACTGCTACTCCCATTCCGAGTAAGATTGCTGCTTCCTTGTTGACCCCTTCCCCCACTCCCCCACGAGAAGAACTCAAAACTTGGGTTAAAAAGATGATGGCTACTCCTTCTTCGACAGATGTGAAAAAGAAAGAAAGGAAACCAGAAGTGAGAAAAGAAAAGAAGACCAAAGAAGCTATCCCATTACCTCCGCCACCACCATTACCCTCGACGTCATCTCCTGTGGCACATCGGACACGTAAAACCGTTTCCAAACAACCCACATTTCGTCCCACCCAAAGCAATATCCTCGAAGAGTGGGTTCCTTATTAACAAAAACCATGGAGAAGGTCTTAGCCAGCATTTACTACGATCCAGCTCACCCTGCAGGTTACGGAGGCATTCAGAAATTGTATCGTGCTGCCAAAACTCGCCTGAAAAAGCTCCGTTTACCAGCAGTACAACGATGGTTACAAGAACAAGCGACGTACACTTTACACAAACCCATTCGACGAAAATTTCACAGAAGTCGCACTCAAGTGGAAGGCATCGATCATCAATGGCAAGCCGATTTAGCTGATGTCTCTCATTTAGCCACCTACAATCGTGGCTACAAATATTTGTTTTGTGTCATCGACGTCTTTTCTAAATTTGCCTGGGTCGTACCATTGACATCCAAATCGAGCGGAGAGTTAGTACGAGCTTTGCAACTGGTGTTGAAACAAAGCGGTCGTCACCCTCTTCGATGGCAAACCGACAAAGGCACCGAATTTCTGAACCAAGCTTTCCAACGAGAATTAAAAAAACGTGACATTCATTTTTTCACCACCGAAAATCCTGAAACCAAAGCCAGTATCGTGGAACGTTTTCAACGTACCTTGAAAGAACGCATGTGGAAATATTTTACACATCAACACACTCTCAAGTACATCGACGTCTTACCACACTTAGTCCAAGCCTACAATCAATCTTACCATAGAAGCATTGGACGTGCCCCACAAGAGGTGACACCTGACAACGAAGTCACTGTTTTTGAGCGTCTGTTTGGTACGTCCCGGACGAGGGCTGTCCCCAAGAAAGGTAGAGAAGTGTTAACCACGGGAGATTGGGTACGCATTGGCAAAACCAAACGCACTTTCGACAAAGGTTACTTACCCAACTGGACCACCGAATTGTTTCGTGTTACTGGACGAGTGCGCGATCGTCATCCTACCGTCTATAAATTGGAAGACATGAACGGAGAAGTATTAAAAGGAACATTTTACTTGCCTGAGTTACAACGTGTTACCAAAAAAGAAGACGACGTGTACGACATTGAAAGCATTCTCGAACGAAGAACCCGTAAAGTAGGAAAACGTCGTGTCAAAGAAGTCAAAGTACGTTGGAAAGGATATCCTCCTAGTTTTGATTCTTGGATTGACGCTTCGCAAGTCATCGACTATAAAAAGAAGTAACCATCATGCCCTTCAATACAGCTTCAGCAACCACAGTGACTACTCCTTCACCCACGTCATCTCTGCAAGATTTACAAAAGCAACCCTTGTGGGTGTGGTGTGGAGAACGTGTCCCTAAAACGCAAATCGTTTTTTTCTGTCAAATCTTTGTGGTATATTGTGTCATTGGTGCAGCCATTGCTAATTTGAGTTTGCAACAAGGAGACAAACAATTGTGGACCATTTTACTCAGCAGTTGCATCGGGTATCTTCTTCCCAATCCTTCCCTGAAATACTCTTACAACGGGAACAACAGTAACAATATTGGGAGTCTGGCGGCCAACGTTAGTCCTTCTCCTGACAGTCACCCTTCCAATCACAATCCTCTTTTAGATACTCCTTTAACCTCGAGTGACTCCTCGGACAGAAGAACATTGGAAATATGAACAACACTATTAACCAATTTTACTTAACGTTACCCAGTGACAGTTCCATGGAGGTGTTTCCTAACAACACATTGTGTTGTTACACGTCTAAATTACCTCAAGCCATGCATTTGGATCAAGATGATCACTGGGAAGCAGCTTTAGTGGAAATAATACACCCGACACAAATCAAAAACATCGTCGAAAATCAAAACTTTTTCACAGTTGAAGTGTACGACAAGCAATTGCAACAAGCCTTAGATGAACGAGGCATCACTGGCATTGACAACAAGAAATCAGATGGACCCGCAACTAAACAACTGTCCACTCATGTGTTGACCATTCCTGCAGGCTACTATTTTAGTGGTCAACATTTAGTGACTACACTTGCTACCAGGTTCAATGTTGTGTTTGGTAAACCCCTGGACAAAATCAGAGAAAGTGTTACCTTTGAGTACATTAAAGCGGCTCGCCGCTTCATGATCAAATTTTCAGAGAAGAAAATAATAGCCATTACCTTTTGTCCTGAATTGTTTGATATCTTAGGTGGAGACCTCAAGATTCTCCCGAACAAAAAAGAAATACCAGGCATAGCCAGTAACTTGGATTTTACAAAATATTTTCGATCCCCTGTAGAAATGAACCAAGGACTCAATTTGATGTTTGTGTACTCCGATGTGGTGGAGTACAACGTGGTAGGACACACCTCTGTACCGTTACTGCGTGTCATTCCTTTCAAAGTGGATACCACTACCGCTGAAGAAGAAGGTGGAAATACCTATCACGTTCACCGCGAATTTGTACATCCTCATTATTTACCCGTCAGTAAGTCGTATTTCGACAGTGTCAACATTACTATAAAAGGAGAACTAGGTCAAAATATTCCATTTACCAAAGGGAAAGTCACAGTGAAACTCCATTTTCAAAAACGATTCTCCAACAACTGAAAAAGTGATGTATCCTGTGTACCAAGGAGTCACTCGACAACGAGGACATGGTTTAGGAGATATGTTTAAATCAGCCTTTCGTTCCGTAGTCCCTGTTTTAAAACCAATGGTGACACGAGGATTGCACACCTTAAAAGATGCCGCATTGACTCACGGCAAAGATTTTCTTTACAATGTTCTCATTGACAAACAAAACCCAAAAGAAGCTTTTTTGAGAGCAGGCAAAAATACCTTGCTTCAAACGGGTAAAGAGCTTTTGGGTCGACGAGAAAGTCCTATAAATGCTCTGAACGGTACCACGTCTGACATTCCTACTTCCCTGACGACACAGCAAGGACAAGGTAGAAAGCGTCGACGAAGACACCCTTTCAAAAGTCTCCGTACCTCAAAAGTTCGAAAGACAAAGAAAAAAAGAACCGCTCGAGACTTAGACATTTTTGATTATTAAAAGTGAAGAAAAAAAACCTAAAGAAAAAATGATGCACCAAGAATCTTGTGCCTGTTCCAAGTCGGAACTGGATCTCTTTGCCATGCCACCCACGATGATGACCATGCAAGAAGCTCAATGGGTCGAATTTCATCCCGTCTCCTCTTTGACGGATTCAGCTCCCATCGAGTTTGAAATCAAAGGACAACCCGAAGATTACATCGATCTCAACAACAGTTACTTGTATTTGAAACTGAAAGTAAGCAAAACAGACAACACCAATCCAGGAGCCAATGATAGAGTAGCTCCTGTCAACAATTTCATGCATTCCTTGTTCAGCGATGTGGATTTGTACATGAATAACAAACTGATCAGCAGTAGCATGGATACTTACCCTTACCGAGCGTACCTCGAAAATCTCTTGACGTACGGAAAAGAAGCCAAGAACACTCATCTAGATGCTTGCGTGGTATGGAAACCTGACACTGCAGATAAGTTTAACGACACAGCCTTGCCCGTAGCAGCAGCTGCTGATGGCAGCGCTCCTGCCGATCCTCACAATGAAGGTTTTAACGAGCGTCGAAAGAAAATTTTGCAAGGACGTAGTTTAGAACTGTTCGATCGTTTGCATTTGGACATGTGGTTTCAAGAGAAGTATTTGCTGAACGGAGTAGATATTCGCTTGAGACTGAATCGAAGTAGTACTGCTTTCCATTTGATGGCTCATGCCAACGAATACAAAACCATTATCCAAGAAGCCAGGTTATACGTACGTCGCGTGGAAGTGTTACCTAAAGTGGGAAATGATATCAGTCACACTTTGAGCAGAACGACAGCCAAGTATCCGATACGACGCGTGGAAGTCAAAACTTTCACCATTGCCGCTGGACTCCGATCTAAGATCGAAGATCATCTGTTCCAAGGACAGTTACCCAAACGTTTATTCATTGGTATCGTCAGCAATGCAGCCCTCAATGGTGCCCACGATGAAAATCCTTTCCAGTTTAAGCACTGCAGAGTATCCAAAATTGAAGTCAGTCGCGATGGCAAAACTTTGTGTACCAGACCCTTCGAACCCGACTTTGGCGAACAGAAAAATTACTTGAGGTCGTACTTGTCGCTGTACGAAGCCACAGGACAGTTAGGAACCAACACCAGTCACGGTATTTCCTACGACGACTATGCAAGAGGTTACACGTTGTGGGCTTTTGATTTCACTCCAGACCAAGGCAGCGACGAGGGACATTTCCACCCTATAAAATCTGGGCAACTGCGTGTGGAACTTCAGTTTGCAGCACCTCTTCCCGAAACGGTGAATATCATTCTGTATGCTGAATTCGATAATACCATAGAAATTAACAGTTTGAGAGAAGTCATTCTAGACTATTAGACATTATGGAAGGCCCTTGTCCTTCTTTGAATAGTGGAGAATCCATGGAATGGGAGGTTACAGAAAAAGCAGAACCCCAAGACCAAAAAGAAGAAGTAGTGATCATACAATCCAGATGGCCAGAACAGGAACAACAGTTAGTGGCTTGTTTTGCACAACACTTGGAAGATACAATGAGGGACCTGATTAAAAAAGATTGTTATGGATGTCAAATCGATCATCCCAGTCAAATTCAACACGATAAATGTATGATGATGAGTCAAGAAGAAAAATTGGACAATTATCTGAACGAAGCTTGGAGTCTCATCTCCGAAGAAGACGTGTTACTTCAGTGGTATAAAGGCTTACGTGATCATTCCTCTCCTCCATTGTTTGCTCGAGAAATCGATCGCATCGAAGCTCTCTTGGCCAAAAGTAAAGAGACGAAGCAAACCATCAGTTACTTGTCAGACCGTTTCAAACAAAAAGTCTGGATTGAATTGATGACTTATCATCACCTGTGAAGAAAGGAGAGAAAAACACAAGGCTACACAACAAAAAATGGATACCTGGGAACTTTATTATCTTTTGAACCGTAGTTCGTACACTGCTTCTTGGAATCCTGTCGTGTGTGCTAAAGATGAACTACCTCATCGCAAACCTCAAGAGAATCAAGCTTATGTCATCAACACAGATGACAGTCATCTTCCAGGAACTCACTGGGTAGCTGTCTACTTTCCTCAAAAGGGTTGTGCGGAGTATTTTGATTCGTATGGATTGCCTCCTTTCGAAGATGATATCATTGACTTTATGAGAAGAAATGCTCAGACGACACGATTCAATAATGTGAAATTACAAAGCACAGATTCTATGGTGTGTGGACAATATTGTATCTATTATCTACATCATCGCAGTCTTGGATATTCTTTAGAACATTTAGTGACTTATTTTGATCGTCATTCGTCTCGAAACGATGACAAAGTAGATCGATGGTTTTGTGACCATTATGGTTATCTGTTGTCTTTAGCTAGGAAACGTAGTGTACATCAATCGACCAATGATTTCCAACAGTGGAAATCTCAATTTAATTCACAACGTTGTCAACCATGTCAAAGATAATGTATTGGTGTTATGGAAGAAAAAAAATGTTTTTTCTTTGAAATAATGTTTGTTCTTTGAAATAATGTTTGTTCTTTGAAATAATGTTTGTTATTTGAATAAAAATGTTGTGTTTTGAAAACCAATGCGTCTGTCGTTTGTTTTACATTTGTATTCATATAAATGCTCTTTGACTTTTCTTTCTATCCCTCACATCAAACTATCTAAACGTTTCAAAACCCTAAACCGCAGAGGGGTGTTTTCCATCACGTCCGCGCTTGAACCATATAAAGCAGGGGTAGTCTCCAGTCTGGCCATCCATTGTTTGACTCATCCTCCTACGAAGATGTGCTCAAGACTAGCTAAGCTGAACGAAGCTTATGTCACTCTGCATCGTATCAGACACAATCTGATGCCAAAGCCTGAAGAGATTGAGAATGTAAGAATGCTACAAGTAACGGAAGACCTCATAGAAGAACTCTTCAGAGAGGAAATTCAAAAAGAGAAAGAAGAATGGACTGAGAAGTATCGACTTCAAAAGCAGCAGAGAGAGCAGAGAGAACAGCATCAGCAGCATCAGCAACAGCAGCAGGAACCAGACAGAAGTTTTGTCGACTGTCGTGTGGACACGAAAGAGTTCTCTTTCTCTTTCCGAAGAAGCAGACCCTATCGTGTAGCCAAACGAGGACGCAATCTTAGACGATAAAAGATTGTCATCCTTCCTCGTACACACAAACACAAAAAAACAGCCCTTTTCAGGGCTACCCAAATATTCTCGAAAAGAATTAATTATTCAATTTGCTTATGGTATGTGAGGAAGTTAGAAAAAAATTAGAAGTGAGTCTATAATCACTGTCTCATTTTACTTTTGTTATGAAGTGCGTCTATAAGCACAACGTATTTTTTCAAAATAACTTGTTCAATGTATAATTAATAGGAGACAAGTATAAAAGAGAGTGTTTTATTTTAAAAAGTCAGCTTGTTTTGTTTTTTTGCTAATGATAGGAATAATGTAAGTTTTTTGGATCTAGGGGTGTTTTCCATCACGTCCGCGTGTTTTGGTAATGATAGGGATACTGTAAGATTTTTGGATCTAGGGGGTGTTTTCCATCACGTCCGCGCTTGAACTATATATAAAGAAGCACTCATCAGTCTGGCTACCCATCGTTGGTGAATCAAAGAAGATGAGCAGAGTTCAAAAGTTAAGAGAGCTTCAAATGCATCTGGAGAATGCTAGGCGTCTCCTGGACGAACTGGCTATGGAGGTCATAGCAGAGCAGGCCAAAATTGAAAAAGAAGAGGAGGAAAGAAAAAAGAAAGAAGAGGAGGAGAAGAAAAGTCCCATCTTACCTCACCGCATGATGAGACAGACTAGTGAAGTCAAACCCATGGTGAGGACACCTTCACCACCAGAACCAGTTCGTCCACTACAGGTTCAGCCCCCACTGCCTCAGACGCAACAACCACAGACTCATCCACGGTTGCGGAATAGAGGCAGAAATGAAGAGACTTTCACTATCCCTCAAACAGAAGATTGGGATAGTGAAGCCACTCATTCTCCCTCTGCACTCCCAATCACAAGGGTGAATTGGGAGAATGATTGGAGTAGGAGATGTGTGTGTGGGGCTAGACCTGGGAGATGCCAGCATTAGCCAGGTGCAATTTGAAGTTTTAAAAATAGCCCTTCTCAGGGCTACCCAAATAACAAGAAAAGAAATACTATGTCAATTGCCAATGGGTGTGAGAGAGGAGTAGTGTGATTATAAACACTGACTCTGTTTAGATGGTATATGGTGTGATTTTGGATAGTATATGATAGGGTGTGTTTTGGCTGCTTCCCCGTGTGTGTGGTTAGTATAGGGTGTGATTTTGGATAGTATATGATAGGGTGTGTTTTGGCTGCTTCCCCGTGTGTGTGGTTAGTATAGGGTGTGATTTTGGATAGTATATAGTAGGATTTGTTTTTGGCTGCTTCCCCGTGTGTGTGTGTGTGTGTGTGTGTGTGTGTGTGTGTGTGTGTGTGTGTGTGTGTGTGTGTGTGTGTGTGTGTGTGTGTGGTTAGTATAGGGTGTGTTTTGGATAGTATATAGTATGGTTTGTTTTTGGCTGCTTCCCCGTGTGTGTGGTTAGTATAGGGTGTGATTTTGGATAGTATATGATAGGGTGTGTTTTGGCTGCTTCCCCGTGTGTGTGGTTAGTATAGGGTGTGATTTTGGATAGTATATAATAGGATTTGTGAATAGTATCTAATATGACAAGTGAATGTAGGGGTGTTTACTTTCACGTCCGTGCTTAAGATATATATACTCAAAGTGACTGACATTAGAACCATTCCACGGAATAACCATAGAAGATGGCAAAAGCATCAAGTTTATTCAACAATTTAAGACACAGCTATTTCTGGATATTAGACGGGGAATATGAAGTGGAAAAACTACATCATAAATGGAAGATTGCGAAGAGTTTGGACTTTGCAAAAAGACTGAAAATAGCCAGGGAGCTCTTAGGAGGAATGCTAGAAGAAGAAGCCAAAAAGTTACGAGGCTGCATTAATCCACCCTATGTTAGAGTGGGGACATTGAAGCAAGTAATAGATATTGTCGAAAACGTCAAGTGTTTTTTGGATAATATCTTGAAAGAGTACCCCCATGTCCAAAAGGGTTTGGACCCGCTCAAGAAAGCTGAAGAACTGATGAGAAAGGAACTATTAGAAGAAGTGAAGAAGATAAAAGATAACTGGAGTAAGGAGAGAAAGGAAAGAAAGGACAATGAAAACCAAAAAAAGAAAGAGGACTTTGAAAAATTAAATAACAATTGGATAAAGATACAAGAGAAGTTTAGAGCTATGGGGCATCCTGACTGGATTCCCGACGAAAAGAAGAAGAAGGGAATTATTGGTAAAATCAAAAGGTGGTGGAACAATGGCAGAAAATAAAAGAAGAAGAAGTATCCAAAGGCCCTTTTCAGGGCCACTCATAAGTCTCGAAAAGATAGTAGCTTTCATTGCCACCCCTTTTTTTCCTTGTTTTATTTCCCATGTTATATTTCCCTTGACGCTATATAGTCCCACTCTGTTCAATTCCCCTTGACACTAGATAGTCCCACCATGTTCAATTTTCCTTGACGCTAGATAGTCCCACCATGTTCAATTTCCCTTGTCGCTAGATAGTCCCACCATGTTAAATTCCCCTTGTCGCTAGATAGTCCCACCATGTTCAATTTCCCTTGACGCTAGATAGTCCCACCATGTTCAATTTCCCTTGTCGCTAGATAGTCCCACCATGTTAAATTCCCCTTGTCGCTAGATAGTCCCCACCATGTTAAATTCCCCTTGTCGCTAGATGTTCCCAAGCTGTTTTACATAGGATTTTCCCATTGTCGCTAGAGTATCCCCATTAACTACTCCCTCCCAAACCGTCTACCGTCGCCTGTGCTGAAAATTGGTCGTGTACACGAGACTTTGTCTCAGAATGCAACATTAAATAGAAAATTATTATTTTTAAAGTATTCATATTCTGAAACAGTTTGGTGTACTATGACTCGTGTCTCGAGAGCTCAGTCTAGTATGACTCGTATCGTAAAACTCAAACTAGAATGACTAGTGTCTTAAAACCTCAGTCTAGTATGACTCGTATCGTAAAAACTCAAACTAGAATGACTAGTGTCTTAAAACCTCAGTCTATTATGACTCGTATCGTAAAAATTCAATCTAGTATGACTTGGGTCTTAAAACCTCAGTCTAGTATGACTCGTATCGTAAAAATTCAATCTAGTATGACTTGGGTCGTAAAATCTCGGTTTTGTATGACTCGTGTCGAGAGAGCACGGTCTTGTATGACTCGTGTCGAGAGAGCTCGGTCTAATATGTCGTAAGAGCTCCGTATAGTATAACTCGTGTCGTAAGAGATCGGTCTCGTATGACTCGTGTCGAGAGAGATAGGGGCACCAGCATATGAAGTCAGTGCAAACCACATACCCAGCAAGCTCAGACGAACACGATGCTTCGAGCAATATGTTATTGTTTTTGTTTGTTTGTAGCATGATGTCCCACCCAGTCACACTATTCTCACACCAGGCCGACCAATCCTAACACTAACCTCTTAATGCTGAGCGTAAAGCGAGGCAGCTGTTAGTACCATTTTTATAAGTTTTTGGTATGACTCAGCCGAGGTTCGAACCCACGACCTCCCGCTTCCGCGGCGAACGCTCTAACCACTAGGCTACTGGAGCGGTTCATAGGTTAATTTACCTAATCTCATCTTAAAATTATGCTAGGAAAATAAGTTCAAGTTGGAAGACTTGTAAAGTTATTTATAAATGCGTATCCAGGTAATTATGGAAGCTACGTGTACACTCTTGTGATGTTCGTGAAACACCTCTATAATTTAAGTTAATAAAGACGCTCCTAAATTGATGACGGTAGAGTACAGGTTTTACTCTTAAGCAACTGTTGACGTTTGAGATCTGACTCATCGAGTGAAACAAATCAAATCATAGTCTTTATAATGTCATTGGCTGTCAAAATTTTAAATTTAAATATCAGTGATGGCATTTTGGTAATTCGAGTGTTATGATAAGGATTTTGTATCATAATCTCTTCTCATTTCTAGCTATGAAAAGGAATTACTCATAAGTTAACAAATGTATTTGCTCATGGAGAGAGAGAGAGAGAGAGAGAGAGAGAGAGAGAGAGAGAGAGAGTGTGTGTGTGTGTGTGTGTGTGTTCGGGCTTACTTAACACAGGTTGTCACTTATAACGGTCTAGATACACAGGCTTTATATATATATATATATATATATATATATATATATATATATATATATATATATATATATATATATATATATATATATATATATATATATATATATATATATATTATTGAATACTAATTTCGAATAGGTTGCTAAACATTATTCTTTATTACTTAAATAATATTTTATTTCCACATTAAATCTAACCATGAAGGAAGCGAATTCGTCTTCTCCAATAATAATTACCATAAATAAGAATGAAAATAAATTATTTACAAGAATTAAACATTCCATTGCATTATAATATAAAATAGAAGAAACTCATTATAATGTTGCAACACTATGAACTGTAGCGGTGCAATCTCAAATATTAAAAAGTGCATATTCTTCAAGAAGTTTACGAACGCAGACGATTCTAACCTGCAAGGAGACACAGACTCTTTTTTATTCAGAAGATATAAACCAATTCAGCACAAGTTTGTTCTTAATTGATAATTCTGCAGTCTGTTTGAAGGAAGTTTTTTCTCTTTGCTTTGTCTTGATAGACATTTTGACCACGATTCAGATATTTTGTAAATATGGTGGAGAGTAACTAACAATAATTAGAAAAGGGTCATGCTACGCTCATCTCCTTCTATTAGGATACGTTTATTCATCATCATCATAGTCATCGTCGTTATTATAATTATTATTCAACTGCGGCCTTAGCAAACGTGGAGCCCGATTTTAATCATTACGCGGTGCCCCCAAGTGAGCACGGCATTTAGAAATATACTTGTAAACAAGATTTTTAAAATATTGATCTTAAAAGTTTTTTCCACCAATTTAAAATTACTTTCTCTTCATTGATATATTTTTTATTTTAAATTAAAAAGGCTAGCCCTGTTACATTATTATTATTATTATTATTATTATTATTATTATTATTATTATTATTATTATTATTATTATTACCCCTAAATTGTAACAATATTGTAATTTTTGGTGTATTTCACACCTATATCTATCTGAGTGGTAGGAATAAAGGTAACAATTTTATCTGTTTTACAAAGTTAACAAAATTGTTATTAGGCCCGGGCCCTCATACGGGTCCTAACCCCGGGGATACATCCCCGGTTATTCCCCACCCATGTTGGCCTTGCTGGTGAGGCATCATGCTGTATGTCTGCTGCAAGATGTCCCAAAGCTAGATATCACTATAAACTTCCACACTGCAGAAACCGCTCCGGTGGTCTAGTGGTAGAGCGTCCTCCCTGGATGTAGAATGTCGCGGGTTCGAACCCAGCCAAATCATACCAAAGACTTGTATAAACGGTACTAATATCTGCCTCGCCTGGCACTCAGCATTAAGAGTATAGTTTTAGGACTGGTGTGCCTGGTGTCAGGATAATGTAACTGGGTGGGATCTACATGATGCCCCACATCATGCTACATGTCTGCGGCATGATGCCCCAGTGCTAGACGTCACTATAAACTGCCATATTGCATACATCGTAGCGAAATGACTGAAAAAGTGGTAAAACTAGTTTAAAAATCTAAACCAATAGCGATTTGACTGAAAACCTGTTACAGCTACGTTAAAAATACAAATCGTACACAAGTACACAAATTTATTTGGTTGGCAAAGCTTGACAAAAAAAAATGTCATCTCCGCAGACCTGCGGAATTAAATTATGACCGTGTGAACCCCTGTTGCGTTATCGCACTGTGGCTTGCCCATGCTCGATCGAAAAATATGTATTGGGTTAGATTTAATTTGAACATCGTATCTCATATTTTTAATTTCTAAATAAATATACGACCTTTTTCCAAGTGAATAACTAAAGGCAAAAGGCAAATGGATTGGTACAGACATATTGGCTGCAACTCGGGCTGTGTATTACTATAGTTGTTTTCATATTTTGACTTACACCAACAGCCACAACAACGGTCCTTGCAATATATTACATTTTCTTAAACCCAAAGCATATTGAAATATTAATTTTTAATTATTTATGATTCTAAAATATCACAATTTAAAAGTGTTTCGAACGTTTAAATTTGTATAATTTAACCTAATACACAAAAAATATAAAAGTTTTATACGCTTTTATTACTTTATTTTAGAATTATGAATTTCACCCACTCATATATCGCTCATAAAATTAACTTTGAGAGGAATGAATGTTTTTAGCTATTCCAGCGCTCGTAATATTGGAGTTATTTTTGTAATCAGCATATACTAATCAATATTCCTACAAGTATTATTAACACTAATTTATCATTAGACTGAAAACAGGAATATATTATGGGAAATACATACGGACATAACGCAAATATACACTTTAATCTTGCTATTTTAAGCATACCCCAATTGGATTGGTACACAAACTTTTCTTGTGTAACTAACTCGTATTTGAAATGAGATTTTAAACTGAATTTAGCATTGAAATAAAGTTGTGATAATATAATACCCTGGCACCCATCCCTGTTGAATGAGATTTTATCCCCGAGTCCTTTACGTGACACAAATAGAACGGGCATCAGTTGTTTTTCTCTTCATTTTCACGGATAATCTCTAGGGTTTATTGCCTGCAGCTTCAAATTTTATTTATCACTTATTTCGAGATTTCGTTTTATCAGAAATTATACAGTCATGGATTCACTTTAGCCTGGAATTTAAGCTAGTATTTGTGTTTTCATACATTTTTTTTCTTTCTTGTATGTTAAAGATAAGGATATTTGCAAAATGTATTGAGTTTGCGTCCGCGTGCAGGTTTACCCCTGTAATTGACAATCATGTCAGCTCTCTTATCACGTGGAATGTGGTCCCTTACAATTCTCCGTTAATATATAATCATATCACGCGTCTAACCCGACAGTTGATGATAATCTCGGCTTCACCTTTTGATCTCCTATGATATCTAACTTTTTAATTTTAATATCATATACGAAGCTGGAGGCCTTTTCTTTCCATATTTCATTTTGGAATTTAAAAGGGGGAACATACAGAGGTAAGTTTCATTGCGACAGTAAATTATAATTGGATACAGCAACCCATTATTTTTAACATGTTGAGCTTTTTAAGAAAAATATCTTGTAATCAACTTAAGTTGCTTTCCGTGACTTCGTCGACATCACCAAGTAAACAAATCTCGTCTATAGCAGAAGTCTCAAACTCAAACCGCCAAGAGGGCCGCATGGAGCAGTTTCGATGGCCCAAGGGCCGCACCACCTTTGTTATCTCTAATGACACTTTGTTACGCCAATCATTTTGTGGGCACGGGATGCGACCCGCGGTCCTTGTGTTTGAGATCTTTGGTCTATAGTTTATTAGACAGTAAGTTAGTTAATGTTGTGTTTGCAGAATAAAACTGAAACAATATTGGCTTAAAATTGGTTTGGGCTCTTCCAGCCTCAATGTCATTCCCATAGATAATCTTCAGTCCATCCGTATGTTGTCTGTCGTACGTTCGAGTATTTATAATGATAAGCATTCGATCAAATGCTTTTTAAAGTTGAACTTTACTTGTTTACGTACTTTGTACAGCTGGTGTTCGCCTTAAAGGAGGGGGGGGGGGGAATGTCTTGAGATCTAGGAAGAAAGAGAACCCGTATGAAACCCATGATTGAAATGGTGGACATTTTGCCATCTTGCACATCATAGCACGTGCTGGAACCAGGGATGTAACAAATAGTTGCTGGGACGTGATACCACTTCATTTCTGCTTTCAAAACCGAGCCGCCCACCACCCCACCACCCCGGACTCACGAAACTTCTCATCTTTAGTGCACATTTAAAGTTCACAAATTTATAATGTCTTGACTCAGTATAGATATATATACAACATATTTTTATGTTGCAGGTTTTTTTGCGGAAAGTTGTTGAAAGATGACATTTTTTAAACAATTACAAATGAAAAATTTAAAACAAAACATTTTAGTTTGAAAGCGCAATTTTTTATATTCACCGTAAAGAATCAAACTAAAGAAATGAACAATATATGTATACGTGCAGATAAAAGACCGGATTATTCGCTCGTACGGAATACTGTTATGTCTCCCGAAATCTGCACTTATCACGATCTACGTGCATCTATATATCGAAAGCATGTTTGCCGAACACGACACAAGCAAGAACAAATTAAGAGAAACCAGTATCATACACAAGCGAATATGATCTTGTAATTGATAACTAGAATGTAAACATGAATTTAGATTGGAATAGATGGAGGGGAAGAGTGCTCGCAAAGAGAGAAAGGTTGTTCGTACACCCAGCTGTCACCAGGTGAATGCCTCTGTGACAATATGTATATTTTGGTACAGAAATTCCAAGCTAATGAAACATAATTAACCGTCCAATCAAAGACATTCGGTAGTCCATGTCTTGGTAATTAACTGTAGATCTAACATTAATAGTGACTTCACGGAATGAAGGTAGGATCAGAGAGAGCGAACAGATCTTTTGCTGAAACGTCATCTGCTTTATTTTTTATATGAAAAAAACAACATTTTCTGCGATAATGAAGAGAGAAAAATAAGGCCAATAACGCCTCTAACTAACCGATAGTTTCTCTAATTGGGTTAATTTATTTTTGTTACTTTTTTGTTACTTTATCTTTTGTCGTTAGTTTTTTTTCTGCTTCAAATTTTGAATGTGCGTTTTGTTTACTCACCAGACGTTTCATTGAAGTCGCGCCCTGTTTACTCCTGTAATTAAATTATTATTGATAAAATAACTGCGCCAGCTATGGAGTCTTGTGCAGCTAGAGTAGCTCGATAAAAATTAGAAGCAATCATGAAATTTCTTCCAGTCCGTGATTCTGTCAGACAAAAGTTAAAAAGAAACGTCCGGAGTCTCAGGTGGAATTTGCAGAGGGTTTAGAACAATTATTTAAAACCGTTACAAAGGCTATGGAAGGAGTTACAGAGGCATCCAAATGTCTTCTTCCCACATTAGATCAAACCACTTTGACAACCGGAAAAATAGCGGGAAGAACAAAGACAACATCAAAATATATTACGAGATCTTCCAGCTGATATACATTAAAGTATTGACCAAGCTCGTGCTGAAATAGGTGATATAAAAGGACTTATAACGGTACCAAAAACAAGCACGAATTATTACTAAATCATTCCATTTATTTATTGATACGAGTATTTCCTACATAGAAAATACTGAAGATGAAAGATTATATGAGATAGCTGCGCGTAGTGATAATAATAATAATACAATATTTATGAAACCTGAGTAATAATTATGTAAGTCGCGAATCCTGGTACAGTTGGATTTAAAAAGTTGATTACAAAGTTGATAAGATCGAAAAGGATAATCCAAAATATATTGAATTTATTGACGGGATAAAAATATCAAACAAACACAGCAACCATTCCAAACAGTAAGTGACAAAGAAAAGGAAAATCTGGAATGGGAGTAAGTTAGACAAATGAAAGAATTACGTTTCTCACCAAGTAAAAAAGAAGCAGAAGAAACAACCGGAAGTGGTATTTCTACTCAAGGAAGTGGTCTTATTACTTGTCATAACGTCCTTTCTGATGTTGAACGATTAGAAATTCTGATTGGAGGAAACGAGTCGGTAACAATTCTCCAGAAATTATTAATGAAGCAGCTGATATTTGTCAACAATTATTTACAGACGATATTATATAAATATCAACGTTTATCGTTCTCTCATCAACGAAATTGCTGATAACTATCACAGTGATTAAAGAAAGCAAAAAATAAGAGGATTATACCCAATGCTCAACGTGGACCGATTTTGGTCAGAGTGATAAATTCACGATTCCTAATTATAAAACGATCTACGGTGATGGAATCGGTGATGTTGTTCAAGTTTTTTCTTAGAAGGATAGTTCCAAAAGCAATACCAACTAGGAATAAAAGCTATTGATTTTATCGTGGTAAAGCTCCTAGTGCTATTGGTAATGTTGACAGTAAAGCATTTGCAGCAATCAATGATAGACTAGCACGATTAATACGACGAATACCACAGCCAGTAAAATTACCCAGCTCTGAAGTCATGCCTGAGATTGTTTTAAACATATCATAAAATAGAATCGTAGATATTTACGGATGATCTTCCTCTAAACTAAAACACACAACTGACAGAATATCACACGAAAATGTAAACAAAATCCTTAGTGATGAAATATCAGAATTACTAAATCTTGCAGATGTAGATACAAAAGAAGTTGTTTTTCAAGATAAGCAATAGTATTAAAAACGAGCAATCTTTCATTACAAGTTATTATCGTCAGAATTAATGGAGTAACAGAAAACAGCATAGCTGTGTTTGATAGCAATGGAAAAATTGAGCCGGTGTTGTTTTGTCAACGATATCGGATAATATTCGCAATATAATACAAACATCCGGTGATACCATAACTGGTTCTCTCAATATTACTAATAATAAAATTACTGGTCTTGGAGAATCTAAATCAAGGATGACGCTGCAACGAAGAATTACGTCGATGATAGAGACATCCCAACGATGAACTTGTTAACAGCAATCAATATTCATTTTTGTTTACCAAACAAAAACCAGACATAACAAATCGGATGAAGATCTTAAACACTCAAATGACTCGATACAGGCGAATCCAGTCAAATAAAATTTCAACGAGTTTAATATCAACGACAACTGGACTTTCAAAGTATTCAATAATGATTCTGTTTACGATTCTACGAAAACTAAAATAAAAAAATGCTTAATCAGATCTAAGACTGGGTACTTCATTTATCTTACAGTCACATTACCTAATTCTGTTTGTTTTGAAAAACCCTGTCGTGGTATTGGTATATGTTTGTTGTGATTACATTAATAGATATCATAGAAATTGCACGAGTAACCTCATTATGTAATGCAGCTATTACAATTGGTAGTCTTGTAACCCATTCGCGAGATTTCATATCTTTCTGAATTATTTTTTCTTTTCTTCATAAGCGATGATACTGCCCCAAGAAATTCTTTGCCAAGATCAACATGTAGTAGTTCAGGCCATAGCAAGGGCCCTCGTTGATAAATCGTAGAAAAGTTAATACAACTTGGGCAAGCCATTTTAGCTAATAGCGGCTCTGCTTCCTATATCTATATACAACGTCAACCACAGTTAACGAGTATTGGTACTACGTGATTGACGTCTACCAATTTTAATAGTATTATGTGGTAAAAACAAAATTTCTGCCTGATGAACTTCATTAGAAACGCTGACATTAACATGTGCGCACTGAATTTGTTTAGGTGATGGTAGATAAATGTTCAGTATTACCCGTCGTGCTAATCAGTTTGCAGCAACAGAATGTTTACCATTTGCAGCATCGACGAGTTTACTAATCGCTGCTCTACCTCTCTAATATCCTCTTGAGCTATAATAAATCGATTCCATTATTTTATAATCGGTTGATTAATTACCAGCCTCTAGTGTTATTCTGCTATTCATCACAGATCTTACTAAGCAATTGACTAATGATTGTCTAAAAGATTTATTTTTATGGAATTTAACGAGTGTATCAATTGCACATCTGCAATGTGTCGTTGTTGAAAATCTTCATCTTTATATATATTACATCATGTAGGTGATATGCTTAATCAATATAATTTACTGGATATTCTCTAGGGTTTGGTTGATCTCGCTAGTCAAATTGAATATTAGGCCGGGTTCCATGACGAGAATAATTATATCTAGGAATATGTTTTGGTCTGGATATTTAGCCCATGGGTTCCTGGAAACTTTGACATTAATGTAGCAATATCACCGCCATGTTTTCTTTCACACATTGCACATTTTCCACAATATGCTATTTGTCCTTTTTCTTGTTGTACCTGTGGCTAAATCAGTGGCTGGGATAATTAACTCTACAAAGTAAGCAACATAAATCCATATATTTATAATATGGTTGCAACTGATTTCTCAGCGACACGAAAACAAGAACCAGTCAAACATCATCCAGCGCTACCAAATTCTATCAGAATGATGATACTAGGTCCGTCTGGAAGCTGAAAGACAATTATTACTTAATCTGATAATGAGCTGGCTTATGTGTGGATAAATTATATTTAGTGGCACCATCACTATCTGATCAGAGATGCTACGATATTCTTAATATTTTAATGAGAACGCAAGCTTATTAAAGGAAGAAAGTGATGATATTATTAATTTTATAACTGATATTGATGAAGCGTCGAGTGTTGATAAACTTAATGGATTTATACATAATCTTGAAGTATATGATGATGTAATGCAGGACAAACAATCAAATTCAGCAAGAATATTTTTTCGAGGCAGATATAACAATACAGATATAATTTGTTATACAGAGATATATACACATTCCAAAAATGATCAGAGATAACTAATATTTTAGTTGTATTTAATGGCGTTTATACACGCACTGAAATATTCATCAGACTTGGTGCTCATGAGAAATGGATATAATTAAGTTTAAAAACGTTTTTTTTTTCTTCACATGAGCAAGTTACCCCACACGGATTTATAGCGATATATTTATATGATCTTAGGTCGCGATATCGTATAAGTCTTAATAAAATGTTTTGTTAAGAAATTGATATAATTACAGCAGCAGAGAGGGCGCGATTTTAATGAAACGTGAGTAAACAAAATGCATTTACAAACACTCACGACAGAAGATAAAGTAACAAAAAAGACTAACCCAATTAGAGAAACTCTAGGCTAGTTAGAGGCTTCTGTTTGGCGTTATTAACTTTATTTTTTTCCATTTTTGTAGGAAGCTTTAATTTTTAGGCAAATGACGTTTCAGCAAAATGTCTGTTCGCCCTCTCTGCTGCTAAGGTTAATAACCTACTGGCAAAAGTGCGAATCAAATCGAGGACTTAAATTAAGCACGCTTTGGTCATGACTTTTAGTATTTCTTTAAAGTATCTTAATACATTTAGTTGTTTCTTGAGATTTGTGCTCTAAAACAATTAAGCAAAAAGCCTACAAAATGGTCGCATTTACTTAATCACTGATAACCAGTCAAGTGTACTTTTATCGGACCGATTTAATCTATATGTCCATTCTAAGTTCTTTTTGACCAAACGTCGATATTTTGGACAACCAATTATCTTGATGAAATATATAACGCCACATGTGGAATTCTGTCTTAATCCATATGTATGCATATAGCCTAATAAGAACTTCAAGAAGTTCTCCCCACCTCCACCCACCTCGTTCTCAGAGCTTTTGGATGAAATTTCTAAGCATGCTAGAAATTTTCAAATGTAAAATGGTAACCAAAGAAAATTTTATTTTGGTATGGTCGTGCACATTGTCAATTTCTTAATTAATCACTCTTTATGTCCAGGACTAAATTTAAGCTAGCAATATAGTGAACTGTGAACGAGACAAATTACTAAAATGAAAACGCACTTTCCTTTTGAATTGGACTCAAGGTAAAGGTCATTATTCAGGCCATTGCTCTGCGATTATTTTGGAACTCGTGATTTATTTTAATTCAGTCAGCTCTATTCAAGCGTATAATTCAACTTTCACTGACGATGGGTGTGTGAAAAGAAATCTACGCATGACAAACAAACAGATATGTTCGTTTGTTAGTATGTTGCTTTGTTGGTGTTGATTTATAAAAATGAACGAAAACCGAATTTCAAATTTGATATATCCATATAATTATATATAGGTGCAGATATAACATTTCAAAGATTGTTTTAATTGGATACATAAAAATAGACTTTTTGTACATTATATATTAAGCAATTTTTATGGCTAACGTTTTTGACCAAATTAGTTTGTTAGACATTTTTTAAAAGAAGGAACTTTAATTTTCTTAGTAAGATATTTACAGCGTAATTTTTAGTTGTGACACAATGTAGCAAAACCACACACACACACACACACACACACACACATTATACAACGTAGCAAAACCAGACACATAGTATACGTATATATAGTAGTATGGTGGTTAAAGTTTCTGCGAGTGTGATTAGGTTTTTTTTAACGTAGCTTTAACAACTTTCAGCCATATCGCTACGTCGTCTGCAGTGTGGCAGTTTATAGTGATGTCTAGGACTTGGGGCATCATGCCGCTTACATGTAGCATGATGTCCAACCCAGTCACATTATCCTGACACGAGGCCGATCAGTCCTAACACTAACCTCTTAATGTCGAGCGCTAAGCGAGGCAGCTGTTAGTACTATTTTTGTAAATCTATGGTATGACTCGAATGGGGTTCGAACCCACGACCTCGCGCTTCCGAGGCGGACGCTCTAACAATTCGGCCACCGGAGTGGTCAAAATATCTGCGAGAACTAGACAATAAAACCATATCCTTACTAATCATCTTGGTAGGTTGTCATAGAAAAAAGAGTTGTTTATCATCTTGTGAGTTGATACTAACTGTTCAAGGGTGTCGGTTAAGTTGTGTGGTTGTCACTCTTGACCTTATTTGCTAGTTGCTAACTCTTAAATATCTAATCTTTAATTATTGATGTTAGGTGATTTCGATACTTAAATACGCAATACGCAGTTATGCATTTCAATTCCTTAACGTTCCATCGTCAGGAAAGATGCATTTTTTAGATTAATTTCATGTTATTAATGATAAGATATTTTTATTTATTGTACTTCGTCAAATGTTTAATTACATACCATGTAATGTCAGCTTTCACATCATGCATGGTGTCAAACTAAATAAAATGTAAAACATCCAACTTGTAAGAGTACATACAAAGGGTACAGAAGGTAATATTTAATAAGTTTTCGTTGGAATTAAATTTTTTCTTAGAACATTAGTTTGAAGATGTGTTACCTTAACGTGGCTGACGATGACGGTGTTACATTTTGGGCACCAATGTAACTTCGAACTTGTAAAATTGAAACTGTTTTAAATATACAATTTCATATTCAGTTTAATTTCATGCAAATTTTAATGTTTACTTCTGTTCTAGAAAGAAGGTTATCGCATGTCGAAGATCATCAAGAAACAGCGCCATTAAGGGATACCTGGAGGTCCAAGTGATGTCTCGTTTGACTGTACGGCGAGCAACTATCGCAGGACCCGACACTCGATTTCTGTCATCGAGCGATTTGAAATCTATTAATGACAGGCTAACAAGTCCCTCCCTGCGAAATGTTATACCTCCCAATTCAGGGTCAAAGCGACAAAGGTTACGTCGGAGGCCATCATTATCTTCTGAATGGAGCAACCAAGACATACAGAATCAGCCCCTCAGGGCTGTGCCGTCCTTGAAAGATGAAAGGTAAGGTTATTATATCATTAATGACAAACACACTCTGACAAAGATAAGTAAACATTTGTCGACGTTATGATAAAGTATTCATTTTATAATTCTGGTCTGTATTTAGCTAAAAGTAAAAAACCTATGTCCTTTCTTCTGCATGAATTCAGTTGGAACTTCCTTATAAGTAAATGTCATGCATTATCTCTATAAAAACTGTTATACTAGAGGTTTATATTATTGTATGCAAAAGGAAGAAGATGAAAAACATTCTATCGCTTCTATAGCCTATTCATGGATTCACCGTGAGTTACTGTTTAATACTCAAAGTACTGGTTACTTTAATACTCTAAGTACTGGATACTGTAATACTCAAATTACTTGTTATGTAATACTCTAAGTACTGGTTACTTTAATACTCAAAATACTGGTTACTTTAATACTCAAAGTACTGGTTACTTTAATACTCAAAGTACTGGTTATTTTAGTACTCTAAGTACTGGTCACTTTAATACTCAAAATACTGGTTACTTTAATACACAAAGTACTGGTTAATTTAATACTAAATGTTCTAGTTACTTTATTACTCAAAGTACTGATTACTTTAATACTCAAAGAACTGGTTACTTTAGTACTCAAATTACTGGTTATTTTAATACTCAGACTACTGGATACTTTAATACTCAAAGTACTGATTACTTTAATACTCAAAGTACTGGTCATCTTGGTACTCTATGTACTGGTTATTTTTTAATACTCAAAGTACTGGTCATTTTAATACTCTAAGTACTAGTTACTTTGATAATTAAAGTACTAGTTACTTTGATACTCAAAGTACTGATTGCTTTAATACTCAAAGTACTGGTTACTTTAATACTCAATGTACTGGTCATTTTAATATTCAAAGTACTGATTACTTTAAGACTCAAAATACTGGTTATTTTAATACTCAAAGTACTGGTTATTTTAATACTAAAAGTACTGGTTGCTTCAATACTCAATGTACTGGTTACTTTAATACTCAAAGTACTGATTACTTTAATACTCAAAATACTGGTTATTTTAGTACTGTATTTACTGGTTACTTTAATACTCAAAGTACTGATTACTTTAATACTCAATGTACTGGTTATTTTAATACTCAAATTACTGATTATTTTAAGACTCAAAATAGTGATTATTTTAATACTCAAAGTACTGGTTATTTTAATACTCAATCACTGGTTACTTTGATACTCAAAGTACTGGCTATTTTAGTACTCAAAATACTTATTACTTTAATACTCAAAGTACTGGTTATTTTAATACTTTTTGTACTGATTACTTTAAAACTCAAAGTACTGTTTTTTTTAATACTCAATGTACTGATTATTTTAATACTCAATGTAATGGTTATTTTAATATTCAAAGTACTGATTACTTTAATACTCAAATACTGGTTATTTTAATATTCAAAGTACTGGTTACTTTAATACTCAAAGTACTGGTTACTTTAATACTCAAAGTACTGGTTACTTTAATACTAAAAGTACTGATTACTTTAATACTCAAAGTACTGGTCATTTTAGTACTGTATTTACTGGTTACTTTAATACTCAAAGTACTGGTTATTTTAATCCTCAATGTACTGGTTATTTTACTACTCAATGTACTGGTTATTTTAATATTCAAAGTACTGATTACTTTAATACTCAAAATACTGGTTATTTTAATACTCAAAGTACTGGTTATTTTAATATTCAAAGTACTGGTTACTTTAATACTCAATGTACTGGTTACTTTAATACTCAAAGTACCGATTACTTTAATACTCAAAGTACTGGTTATTTAGTACTCATAGTACTGGTTATTTTAATACTCAAAGTACTGATTACTTTAATGCTCAAGTACTAATTATTTTAATACTCAAAGTACTAATTACTTTAATACTCAAAGTACTGGTTACATATTGTCCGCCAAACTCAACGTTTTATGCAAGGGATTGAACTCTTGTAGGAAAGAGCAAACCCTATCTTACGCCTCAGATTTAAAATCTTTAGTTTTTAAAAAAAGTAAACTATGTTTTTTGTGTTTACCTTACCATAGCTTAAATGAAGCTATAAAATGGAATATTTTAAAAAATTGATTGCCATTTCCAAGGGAATATTTGTCTAAAATATATTTTAAAAATATCGGAATATCTTTTATTTACATGCCACTGTAGTGTAAACCTTTTAATGCTTTGATATGTATCGATATATTGTTTTATCTCAGAATCAACACCTAATACAGCCATAAGTACGTAAATACACGTGTGAATTTTCGAGAAAACATTTTACATATCGTTTTCTTTGACATTTTAGAATTCCGTTACCTTCGCCAAATGCACATTATTATTATTATTATTATTATTATTATTATTATTATTATTATAACATTCAGTATTTAATTGGACAGTTTGTACATTCGGTACAAAAGATTTTACCTTTCCTATAGTGACTTAGTTCAATTATGTCGAACACTTTTGGTGGTGAAACGGTTATCTCCTCATCCACCCTTCCTCTACCCTGCAATTTTACGCTCCCTTTTCACACGTCATTCAATGTGTTTTCATTCACATTCCATGTTTTACGTGTGAATATTTTGATATTGTTTTAGATTTTTATCCAGCTTTAACGGAGACAGAAATGTTGTATTCTCTGTGGATTTTATTTATTCTTACAATCAATTTCTAATCCTTCATTTGATACTAATAATAAATCTCTTCCATCTCATCATGTTGATATTTTGAAATGTTTCGGTATTTTGTATTAAATGTCTGCTTTGCCATTGTAATTGTCCTACTTCCTACCACCATCCACTCTTCAAACGAAGAACTTCCCTAACCAAAAACCTTGATAAACCCTGAAAGTCAGTGTATTGCATTACGTGCGTTAGTTGAGTTTTGTTGGTATTAAGAATTACTAGCAGCAATACATACAGAATAAGACTTGCTGCATTTGTGTACTTATATCACAATGAAAATTTTCCCAGTTTTTGCAGCGATTCAGACATTTATGAAGCTGTTATCTGTTATGAATCAATAAAACACAGCATATCCGCATCAACGAGTTACCAGCAATCAAACACAGCATATCCGTATTAAAGAGTTACCAACAAACACATATCCGTATAAAAAAGTTACAATCAAACAGCATATCCGCATCGAAAAGTTACCAAGAATCAAACACAGCATGTCCGCATCAAGGCGTTACCAACAATCAAACACAGCATATCCGCGTCAAGGCGTTAACAACAATCAAGGACATTATATCCGTATCAAAAAGTTACAAACAATCGTACACAGCATATCGCATCAAAGAATTACCAACAAACAAACACAGCATATTTGCATCAAAAAGTTACCAACAATCAATCAGAGCATATCCGCATCAAGGAATTAGCAACGATCGAACACAGCATATCGCATCATGGAGTTACCAACAATCAAACACAGCATATCCGCATCAAAGAGTTACCAACAATCAAACACAACATATCCGCATCCAGGAATGAGTATCAATCAAACAAAGCATATCGCATCAAGGAGTTACTAAACAAGCAAACTAAAATCACAAAATAAATTCTAATAGAAACGACTAACATGAAGAATTGAGACGATGGAACAAAATGAAACACAATTTTTATAATGGTTACTATGGTTACTATGATTTAATAAGTATTTGCTACATTTATAAGATACAGCAATATGTGAAAATAAAATGGTATCATGAAATGATATACACAAACGTCTTATGATTTTATAAGGACAAGATGACACCCATAGTTAAAATCCTCGTCCAGAAAGAGAAAATATAATAAACTAAAATAATTGACAGCCAATCTGATTCGTATTTATTTTAAGAGAGTAAACACAGTACGTTGGAACATTGCTTGTCTTTCCAAATCGATCCGAGCCATCAATGAATTTGTGTATATGTTTTGAAAGTTTTCATCTTTGTATCATTATTTAAGTATTCGTGGCCGTAGGTTAGAATATCAGGATTTATCAGGATTTGTCAATTTTGTACAGATGCACAAAGTTCCCGCTTTTGCCGACCTTACTTGGGCTATTCAAAGACAAAATCATGATCACTTTCTACTCACAAACCATAGAAACGAAAATTTTCCCAAACTCTTTTAAGGCCGAATGTGATACTTTTGCACCTAAGACTTGTTTTCAATTGTTTCGGGGTGGGGACTGATGGAGGGTAGTTGGACAAGCGAAAAAGTGACTGGTACAGCATCACTGACCCACGGGAACCTACTGGCAAGCTTTCTCATATACGTTCGCTGGCTCCAAGCATCTAACTCACGCGGACAGAGGTGAGTGAGATTTCAGTGTGCTGTAAAGGTGTGCACATTAGGTCACCAGGAGCCTCGATTTGTACGGTAGTATATTTGATAAATGTACGACAGTAAAAATACATGCATTTCTTAAAGTAGTAAATTTGTTGCAATCTATTCTCGTATCAAATAAGACATCAATGTCATTAACGTAACAACAGCGAAACAAGGTATCACAGATTAATCCACCTGTCAATTATTTTCAATCTACTCAGCTGGGGACATGCTAAGGTGTCAAATATCCAAGTAATGGCAGACGAGAAAGATATTACGTTTATCTTTACTTTGACCTTAAAACTTTAGATTAGACACACTGACATAAGTATTGTATGGAAGGAATTTTATTCTTATACTACAGATGTTCAATAAGAATCAAAATATATTTTTAAATCGAGAGTTGTATTGTTTACTCTTATTTGTCATTACGTCACTGTAATCATCATCAGTGAACAACACGTTTCCTCATCCCAAATTACTTGGCGCAAAACAAAATCAATTATTGAAAGAACGACCTATGGAAAAGTACACGATCAAACTTCCATATAATTTCACTCTCATTTCTCACAGCGCCAGCAAAGAAATTTCAATTATCCTTATGAATTCTACCCCTACTTACCATCCTAACCTCAAATTCTCTACCCATCAGATAGGATGGGAAGTGGAGATAAAATAAAAAAATAAATTAGTGAATTGAATAGAACACGTCTCTAAAATCTGTGGAAAATGAAGCTAATTTTTACTCATATCTTCATGCATTTCAATGTTCAAACACAATTGATCAATGGAAGCCACGTGACCTTGGCTTAGCTATATAGTCTGCCATTGTGGGGAACTGTTAAAATAGTCTTCGTAGTGACTTTAGACAGCATATGATCCTCTCATACTCTCCATACATATTCTAACAGGAGCGTAACTAGCTGGATGAGATGTTCAATCAGAACATAATCAGGCGTTTCCGCCAGTTATTGGAAATACATTAAAAAATAAAAACAGAAGCCGCCATTGCACTATCAACCATATCAAGCTTCGTATTGCTCACACTCTTTGAGAATCAATCGCTGCCGTACGTCTAGTTTCATCTGGCAAATGATTGCCCTTTCCTCAGTGATAATTTTGTATGTAAAAAAAAAAAACACTATTAAAACAAAATGAAAAAAAAAACCCACAGGGTGTGTACTAAGCAGCTTGATGCAATTCCAAGTACTTGCCACCTAGGCCGTTTTTGAGACATTGTACTTGCCTTGAACCTAAATATATATTATAATGGGTGACTAGCTCTGCTTCATAACTGAGTATTGGTATTTCCTTGTTTGCCAACTCACAAAATCAATCTCTTTAATTACAAAACGATATTAGCTGAAATGTTGTGTCATATCCTAAATTTAAAGCATTTGATAGTGACCATTTTATCCAGTCACCTAGAGTTAAACCGTATTATATCGTATCCGCGCATATGGAGACAAACGCGCTAACTGGATTCAACTTTGGATCTATTTTCATAAAATCAAATTCACTAACCCCCACTCCACCCCACAAATAGAACCAGACGGTATGGCGGACAAATTACGATGTTTCCAAAACCGATCGCTTCTATTTAGGCATGATGGGATTGAGGATTATATGCAAGATTAACTTACCTCCGAAACTGAAGAGCTTAATTACTTGCAGCACTACGCACATCCGAAATTGAAGATTTGAAAACGGAAGTGATCCAAAAAACAGTCAGTTTTACGTTACGAAAAACACGTTAACACATTTTGTTTGCGAAGAGCTGAACATAGTTTAAATAACAATAAAGATGTATATTAGAATTAGCTCAGCAAGTCATAAAAATAAACGACGGAATGGAGCCAACTGTTTGGAATTACTTTCTTTGTCTTAGCATATAAACGTGACCTCCGAGTTGGTATGCGTAGGGATAATATCCAAATTGGATAGCAAATCACCAGATGCAGAATCACTTATTTAACGGCTATGCCGCAGGGTGGTTACCTTGTAACATCATCAGTCATGTGCGCTATCACTGTAATTAAACTTTATAGAACTCCGTGAGTTTTGCCTCTTAAATATATAACAAATTCTTCTCGCTGTATACTATAAACGTTGAAGAGAAAAGATCGCAGTAAACATGTTGAATATAATGCGTCTATCAAAGCATACTTTTCTCCAGGTGAGATTTTGTCACTAGATCTACAATACTTTGGGAGAGGAATTGTTTAACCCAAGGGAGGTAGCCCAAATAGAAAAAATATTGTGCATTATTTAACAAATGTCGTCACGGGCACTCCAGACACCGTTATAGCTTTTATTACGGCGACTCGATTAAGGTGACATATTCTTGCCCGGATCATTTTCAGTATTTATTTTTTTAAACCATGGACTTGAGTTTTTTTTTATAACTTGGCTAAATAATTCCATTAAGGTATCATACAGCTTTTGACATTGTTCTGTTTTGTTTTGCTTGCTTTAGCTAATCCGACTTTCCTCTGACTCTTCCCATCCCATTTTTTAATATTAGGAAATTTCATTTGGGGTGTAGGGTCTGAGTCCAATGCCTGTCAAAAAGTTGGAATTCATCCACATCATTTGTTGTCGGCGTAGAGTAGCCGCGTACTAGCCGGCCTAGCAAACTCCAACGACCTTTCATCGAGATATACATTAACTTTTATTTGATATTTTTGAATTCTATGTACAACAAGTTTGAATATTCTTAGTGTGGCATAGTATGATCCGAAAGGGAGATAATCACAGACATCTAAGTCCGTGAGTTAGATATAGTAAGCTACGGACAGACTGGCAACACACACACACACACACACACACACGCACGCGCGCGCGCGCGTCTTGTTCTCTCGCTCCCAATTATTTGCGATTAAAAAGGACAGCAAATTTCGCCAATGAATTACACAAGACCGTTTTATCGATCCAAGCCATTTTTGGTGGTTCAGTTGAAATAGCCGATAAGCACACCATCAATCCACAGACCTACATGTAGACATGAAGTGATAGTCCAAATTAATGTACGTGCACTCTATGCATAAGCTTAAGATGTTAACTCGGGAAAAACGATTGTACATATCAAACGATTTGTAAGCCGATACTAACTCAACTAACAACTAGGGACTGAAAACCACCACTGCACAGTGCGTGTTTATTTTATTCCGAAGCACCGAATGGAGCTTACCACAAGCCACTTTAAGGTCTCATTGGACAGGTTTTTTTGGCAAATTTTTGTCCGACAATGACATATAGCAGAAAAATGATAATAATATTACATTAAAGACACAAATAAATATTAACTAATGATTTTTGTTGAAATGATACTTGTAAGATTCTAACTGAGGAGTTAAAGTTAATTTCTTATGCAACCAGTGGCTTTTATACTGAATCAACACTGCCCCCAACCCCTCTTTATTACATCCATTTTTTACAGAAAGTGGGTATTTTGAATATTTTCTTGTGACAAGAGAGCTAAAAGAATCAGTATGTGCCTTATACATGAATAAAGTTCACTAGTACTGTAACAAATTATCATACTTTTCATGACCCCTCAACCATCTATATTTTTAGATATTTACCTCTGTAGCAGACTCACGTAAATACGTAAGCCAAGTCCGCGGCTCATTTGAAGCCTAAGTTACACATTTGATCTCCTGTGCTAGTCTAACTGTGGCAGACAGTCACCACCATGTCAACCCATTTCCAAGCCTAACACAAATTAAATCTAAACCACATTACAGATTTAGCTTATATGTGAACTGACAAATGTTAGGATGGTGATAATTAGGCTCATGCCTTCTACCTTAAACATTAGGCAGGTGTCGAAATACAAAACTATCCAGTGAGACTTAAGTGCACGACTGCACGGTTAGCATTGCAAGGCTCCAAGCAGAGCATCCGGGAACCATTATTCGGATCAGTCATTACGGAGGAAAGTCACGAACATCAAAGTACATATGCATACCTGATACAAATGTAGTTATGTAATATAAGACGTTGAACGGAGATGAAAATAATTTCATGCTATTTGGTGTGCAGATACATTGTCTATTTTAACTCACTTTTCAATCGTTGGATGACCACGTGAAGGGACACGCGGTCTTGTTAACTGACCTAATGTATCCGAAAGACCAATTATATCGTTCTCAGCTTAAAGTACGGTGTTTGATACACAGTGAGCTCCCACCCATCCTGGAGACGGGAGGCACTTCTGAAAAAAAGCCAGGGAATGTTCACTCTTTATCATAGAGAATGTTATTACTCACTGAAAATTGAAATTCGGGGAAGTTTATACATTCAAGCCGTCTCTAACAGCTACATCTATAAGACAGTTACATTTTTTGTATTACATTTATTAAAAAACCTCTTTTCAGAGCCCAACATTTCACATTCGATATAAAAGTAGCCTGAATATAACATCCACCTCTGTTTACAGTCTATTTTATACAGCCTCGAAGGAGGTAGTTTTACGTAAGTCTACCATAAGTCAGGAATTTTTTTTTTTTTTATATGGTTGAACACTCGGGAAATGTGAATTTTGGGACGATGACCGTTGCTGTGGTTGTTGTTTGATTCATGGTAAATATACTTAAGCGCACATCTTCAGCTGTAAACATAATGGGCCGCCAGCTGTAAACATAATGGGCCGCCAGCTGTAAACATAATGGGCCGCCAGCTGTAAACATAATGTGCCGCCAGCTGCACGAAGCTTACTTTCCTTCCCGATGCGAGTGCACTGTAGGTTTCTGAATAATTTACGAAATAATGTTTAGCCTTGTTAACCTCTTCTGTGTTCATCCCCTAACATTCGTATTATCACACTTATGTATGACAAGCAGGCATTTCGTTTGTATCAGATGTAGCTGGAAATCTACCAAAGAATAAATAAACCTGTCATTCATGTTATTCTTTAAATACAATTTTGCTAAAATTTGATCATAGGAGGGGGGGGGGGGCAAGTCGGTGGGGGTCTTATCATGAACTATGAGTTTTTAAGTGGAGAAATACGATCCATTCCTTTATTTTTTAAGTTTAAAAATGGAAAGTGGATGTGTCTAAATTCTGGCTCTTGAATGTTTCCGACATAAAATGTGTGGTAGAGGATAAATTTGGCTTTGTTCAAGGAAACGTCATTTAATTAACACGTGGGAACCCTGCCGTTTGTGTGTTGGCCAGAAAAGTGTTCCGTCTAGTGTAGATAAGATGAACATAACTCCGTTATATTGCGGTCTTGCGATGGGTGCCATGTGAGGGGGAACTACTGTAAATATCCTATTTTTTTTAGTTTCTTAGTTTCTTTCTGGTAATGCACAACTGCATGTGCACGGATTTACCTTTCGAATAAAAGAACTTTTTTCAAGCATTGACGCTTTGCTAGATTAGAATTCAATATAGTAATCAGTGACGCAGACGACAGTTATACATAATGATTCATGGACTACCAACTTCCTGGGTCTTCTGTGAGTTATGTCAACTTATGATCACTCTATTCAGAAAAAGAAAAATTATATTACGAGTGTCTTGAACTGTTGCCTCTTGTTCGCGTTAGTAGAGAAAAAAAAAAACCCAGTATAAATTAATTGAAGACCTTGAAACCTAAACTCTCGGTTTCCCCTATTTTAGACCGTTTGCATCATTACATTTTTTAAATGTAGTACTGGATAGTATTAGCGATGCAATCAGAAGTGAAGTGACGATATGCTCAATTGCGATACAATATATCGTAGGATGGAGCTATGGATATATATATATATATATATATATATATATATATATATATATATATATATATATATATATATAAACTGTATATTACAAAAGTATCCCGTCTGATTGATTTAATATATGATCGCGGCTTTCTTTCAGATTTGTATACGACCAGCTGTCTTCTATTTCGCTTGCGTCACATATATTTTACTTATTCATATCCATTGTTTATTTATATATTTTTTAACGTTGCATCATCTATCAATTTAAACCGAGCACATCTTTTAAGACTGCTTACTGAATTAAGCTCGTGTCTGTTCTAAAACAAACGAGAGAAGAAAAAAAAGAAGAAAAAAAGAGATGCTTCATGGGCTGAAGAAGACATGACTTGAAAGCGAAAAACCGTTTAACAGTTCAACTTATTTATCTGGAAATGTTATATTCTTTTGTTTAGGAACATTTTTTTTAAATTAAAAAAATATGATTTTTTTGGATATTATATATGCAACACATTTCCATTATGTATCGATATGAATACGGAAGTAGTATCATTTTTCTTTTTGTAGTTTTGATTGAATCTTCCCCTGTTTTTATGATTTGATAATGTCTTTAATTGTTTCATTTTATAGGATGGCACGATAAAAAATACTTAAGATTTGCAATGGTCATCATTTCATTTTAGACGCAGAATTGATCACAGAAATATCAATTTATTTTAGCTGATTTTCTTTTTCTCCCATTGAAATCTAGAATTTCCTTGCTGATTATTTTTGTTATTGTCTTGCTGTTTACTCTAAAACCCATATTACACCCATCAATCATACACCAAAATAAATGGAATTAAAAGTTTATTCTTTATACACAAGCTAACACGATAGATACAATGATTTTTCAGTGTGCACCATTTCATTGTATCTGCCAAGTTATATGAATTTTAAAGATCTCTTCTCTCTCTCTCTCTCTCTCTCTCTCTCTCTCTCTCTCTCTCTCTCTCTCTCTCTCTCTCTCTCTCTCTCTCTCTCTCTCTCATGCAGTTCTGGAGAAAGGATACAGTTTCTAAGGTCATTAATCAAAATATCTCACTTTGTAATACCTCTCCATGGTATTGCTTAACCATAGAACACGTTCCAGACATGGATTATCAGTAATTAGGACACGTAGTAGAGCAGGTATTGTCTTAGAATACGTATGTATAGAAGAATTTAAATGCAAAATACTAGAATCTCACAAAAATGCATAATGCACATATACCGGAGTTTGTTGTGTATGTACACGCGTGGCCGCCATAACATGGGGAAGGTGCCATGTTATGATGTTGTTTCCTCACAATAACTTTAGTTTTCCACCATCTTTATTTACTAATATGTGTGGATGGCTTGCACTTAGGGTAAGGGTGAACCCACTGGAATGTAGGGTTTAAAAGCAAAGGTCAAGGACTATAAGACTGAAAGAAGAAAAAAATATCCTCAAAAATTAGGTCTACATCACAGATGTGATTCACATTTTATCTGTGACGTGCGCTTTCAATAATAAAAATGTCTAATGATACTGGGGTCAAAGGACAAAGATCACGCTCACAGGCAGAATGAAGGAAACAATGGCTAGAGCATCAAAATATCACTTTTGGATAACGTGCCTTTATCCAAGATCATGGACGATTTACACCATGGTTAAGAAAGAAACATATTTAGTTTTGGTGTTAAAAGGTCATTACAAAAAATCACTTTCATTGAAGGAAGATTCATTTATTTCTTTTTCGCCATGATTGTAGCTCTAGATCATGTATCCTGACGAGAATTTATGGAGGATTTGCACGTTATTTGGAGTTAAGATGTTAATTAACGTTCATGGTCACTATGACTCCAAGAAAAAATGGATTTCTCGAAGATTTGTTTTTAAGCAAGTTTCTTTACAGAACTTTACAGAACTTTAAAGATGGCTTGCAGGTACGGTAATAATGATATGACTTATAGAATGATGTCTAGTTGGTCCGAAATGAAAATGATGATATGAGACTTGCAAGACAATGTGTAGATGGTCCTAAATGCAAATAATGTGATATAACTTGCAAGATGATGTCCAGACGGTTGTAAATGAAAATGATGTGATATTACTTGCAGTATGATGTTTAGTTGATCCTAAAATGAAAATGATGCGATAAGAGTTGCAATATGATGGTCGTTGTATCCATATCTTGTCGCTACCTTGCCATGATGTTTTCACCAATAGACTTCGTATTATACCCATCTCTTCCTAAATAGTTTAGATCTGACATCCAATACGTCCGCCATAGCAGCCATTTTGAAAATTGTGCCATCACTTTAAAGATTGCAACAACAGCAACACAAAATGCACTTCTTTCTCGCAAGACAAAGCTGTTTTTATATAAAAAGATGCCGATCTCACCCCCAAATGTTGATGATAAACATAAAAATCTTTACATGACTGCTTTTAATAATTCGAGCTCATATCGACATGGATTCTCAAACTGTGTTCATCCGATCACCAACATGGCATCATAGTGTTCATCTTGAAAATATTGTTGTACCTTCTCCTTTTGAATAAATGGTGTTACGTGAGTGATGCTTTCACTATAAGACTTCTTGCAATACTTAGCTGGGTCTCAATGAAATTGGGTAATATCAGATCAGACACAAATCTGAACTTTTAAAACCCACATCTAATTTACCTTTAGGATCGAATTCAAGATAATTGTTTGCAATTTTGTATTTCATGCATCTTACTTACATATACAATTAGTTGTGCGTATGCACGTCACGTTTGTCTAGACTTTGTATTCACTTGTATTCCAATGAACAAATTGAAAGCTAGCACTCTAAAATTGAGTTTAAGGTCAAAGATCTTGGCTCGCGATTTTAAGGTGATCATCCTTGTGAACATAATAACATAATTATGAATGGATTTTTTGTCATTCTTTCCATGTTGTGGATATGTTGTGTGAAAACCTTGATTGATGCAGATTAAATAATTTTGGTCTTCCCTCTAACCGCCATCAACATCCCGATACATTAATTATAGACTTAACCAAATTTATCACATAGTTTCATCGTGACATTTGAGACATGTTCGGCAATTTTCGATCAATGATGTCAAGTTCAAAGTCAAAGATCATGGCAAAAAATGGCGTGCTTTCCTTACACACATAAAAAGGAAAACATGTAACCTCAGACATACGAGAAAATATTTGGATTTTATTTGGTTTGTGTTTTACGGCACAGTTTCTTAAGAAGATGGTTTTATTACTGAGTTGTTGAAAATAATAAAAATGACAGAAGACACGATCTTGCCTCATCTTTGCTAGCCAATATTTCATTATGATAACCCGATATACACCTTGGCTGATCGAACATATACTGGTGCTTAGACCTAGCGACATCTATTGGATTCACCCGAAGCACACACATATCTGCTTGATACGGCAAAGGGTAAATATGGTTATCGTATCTGAACTTTGGCTAGCGAAGATGGGTCTTGCCTTGGATTTATGGAAGCTCTTTTGAGCTAGTGTAGCGTCAATCCCTTCAAGGGATTCTAATTAAAAGAAGGATGAAGGTTATAATTATAGGAAGGACAAATATAAATGTAAATAGTATTAAGAATCAGTTACTGTTTTTTATTATCAGGTTCTGCCAATCAATCGATGGTCAAATAATTTGTCCGCTTGACGACTTGGCAAAGTCAAATACAGCGGAAATGACACAGAGCATAATTTTGACCAAACTCATCAAATAAATCCTAATTGATTAGTTGGTATTTTCAATAAAAAATGAGTAAGGCCTGATCAAATTGATCAATCGGTACATTGTAAGATTCGAATCAGAAACTGGCAACTTGTGAGAGGTGCAAGCTGCTTTTACTGCTGGGAGGCGACCGTAGGAAATGGATGGACTGTTTTGAAACTTCGATTACGGGTCTGTTTCAACTGACTCATCCTGTGGTGGCGCCCGGGGGTGCGGGTGGGGGTGGGGCAAAGTTCTCTAGTGGTATCACTACCTAGGCTTCTAGAAGGGCTCTGTCCGTTAATGACGTCCCTGCTCCCCCACCCCACCCTATCTAAATATACGATTAGTGTAGACGTTCCTCAGTTACATTAAGGTGAGGTGAAATACTATGAAAATGTTGGCTATAAAACCTCGCGAAGGTGTCACCACCACCACCAACCCCGCTCTTTGCCTGGTCCCTGAGGACAATTTACGCAAACCCCCTCGCGCTGCAACTGGACTCGTCGCACCACCCTTTCTTGTTTCCTCTTCGAAAAACACTAAGAATAAAAAATATGCTTTGTGCAGTGAAAAACTACAATTGTCATGTTCTCCACTCCATTTTCATTTTTTAAGCTTGTAATTTTACATTGATAATTTACATATTTATAGATTTAATTTAAAAAATAAATAAATAAGAAACAATTATGAATATAAAAGTATTTTCAAAATGTTTAAGATTATTGCTACGTTCTAATATAGTAAAGGTCCGAAACTTGATCACTGTAAAGATGAACACCAAGATTTCATCTCAGCTAAATTAACGGTCACCTCAAAATACCTGGATGGAAAAACATCTTTTAGGTTACCATGATTCACAGAATCTGGTCAGAACATATTGGTATTGTCGTAGCATTCAAAAGTCATGTGTAGACACAATGAGGAACCAACCAACCGACCAAGTAGTTTTCGGCACTGCATCTATTACCAGTAAATTAATAGTAATCACTTGGACATTGTTGGTATTTGCTATTCAATACATTTCAACTGTCGATGAATATGTTAGCATGAATTCTTACTACAAATTAAATTAAAGTGGTATACATTTTAGAATAAGAATTATCTCAAGACAAACATTTTGCCCATTATGTTGGCATTGTATTCAAAAGTATGGCAATGATTGTGCACTAAAACCAGATTTTTTTTAACCACAGACGGGTTTTACATTATGTCAAATATTCAAGTGTTTCGTGTTTAAAGTTTCATTAGTTTTGTTGCTGTGTGATTCCCAGGTATGGGCACAACACGTTCATAGAGGTCTATTGTCGAGGTAAATATTGATAAATTGGAATTCATTGTAGAGAAAATATACCAGGTTTGACACTCAAGTGCACAGCAAACAATGGAAATCTTTCATCAAACCCTTCATCTTGGAATATGACTAAAGGTGCAGGGCGATGGTCTTTCTGTTAATTTCACTGCATTATGACTCATTGTGACATTACTAAGAAACCCCAGCATTCCCATGCTATTTGTTTTTCACTGAATAACGCAAAGGCACTTATTAAATATAGTCATGGTATCCTCAGTGAGTGTAAACTTCGTGCTGGGAAAATGTCGTCTGCTTTTTGATCATTCTCGGTGTTCTGCGGTATGAGACACATGCATAATCTTATAGGCTTGTGGGTAAGTGATAATATATATTTTATCAAAGGATTTCTTTAGTAATTGATTTTAAACGATCAAGGCAACACCTTAATTCGTGCTGTTTATGATCTTTTTAAGAACGTGTTTGAATTACACATACTAATACATCAAACTTAATAGATGCGCTTTGACACATTCTTGTGAAAGTAATTAGGGGATTTGGAGATTTCATTTTATTTTTACAAAATGTATTACGATATGCAAAAAGCAGTAGAATTGATTGTTACTCATCACTGATATAGTAGATTGTTTACACAAAAGCATACACACACACACAAAAACAATAACAGTCATCATCATCATCCGATAATGAAAGGTATGTCTATTTTAGTTTAGGATAGTTTTAGATTTGACCAACCTAATCCGCCGACCCAATGGCAAGTACATATTTCAACAAACATTCCGCGACAATCTTTGCAACAGGATAGACCTGAATGGATGCTTGGATGAAATGACCACACACATATAATATAATATTTTATTTATATATATATATATATATATATATATATATATATATATATATATATATATATATATATATATATATATATATATATATATATATATACAAATACAGTGATTTTTTTCACGCTGACATACGTCTCATTCAATTACTCTATTCAAACATTGAACAAATAGGAAAACAAACAAAAATGGTTCATATACAAATGTTTGATGGTAAGATTCATATAATCTTATGTAATTTCGTACAATGAAAGTGAGATTCAAACAATTTCATAAAATATAAATAAGATTGAAATAAACTCATGTATTCAAAATTACCCTGACTGTACTCAGTTGAATCATCAATTGGAACAAACATATAACTTGGTCGTTTGTACAACCAAAATGATTTATAAATATTTGTAAAACCTTGCAAATGTGTCCACTGACAAACCAGTTATCCCGAATTCATGGGTTTGCCCACACTTGTATCGGCGGCTCACACCCTTCCTGGATCCTCCATGCCCATAAGTTTACAAATTCGGTTTTGTCTTTGTGTGGTCTTGAAGGTTACAACATCTTCCATATCCGTATAGACGCACAGACGGCCGAGCAGCCTGTTAAACCCGCACACAAAATGTACAGAGAAGCACTGTCCTTCTGAATTGGGTAAGCACACTTGTATTGGCCACGCCCACCTTTCACGGATCTACCATGAGCACCAGCATGCATTTAGGCATACGTACGGACAGCTATAGACAGTTGCAGACAGCTACAATGAAACAAAACTCGTCATAATATCAAGTATGGAATTGAAATCCATAACAGCTTGTAACAAAAACTTCACAACGTTTCAAGTCTGCGTAGTAATAACGGCATCAGTTCACGATATGACATTAAAAGCTGAATATGCTTCACATATCAAATAAAATACAAATGGAACATATAGCGAATTTTCACTCCTTGACAAGATCCAAAGACCAGTGTGTTAGTTAAACCAAAGACTTGCCTTAAATCAACAGGAGAGTGGGTATTAGTTATGGTGAAATACCCTTCTATACCGTGCTTTTAGTGTCTCTCACCGCAAGTGATCTACGACGAGATACTTGCTGGTTCAGTTGCTTAAGTAGAAAAACAATTATTCACCCTAGGTAACGTTTTACGCATATACAACGAGAAATGGTTGATTTTAAGGTATAACCGCATTATTTCTTGCCTTATTCTGTGACAATTTTACGGTCAGCATCACTGCGTTCTTGCTCCTCGCGGCAATACTAAGAAGCTCAATACTTTGCATTTGTTGCAACAGTAGGTTTTGATCAAGGTGCTTCCATTTCTTTTGGCATTTTTTTGTTGTCTTTATTTCACCTAATAAAACATGTATAATGTCCCTTATCTGGTGGTGTCTCAGTGCTCATCGTTGACCACTGATCTTTTCTTTTGCAACGTTTGACATTATCCCTAAGGTTCAAGTCGTTATAAATTTTAGAGAATCTCAGATCGCCCAGATCTGGAAGTTTTTCGATACGTCAATACCATTAAAACGGATGCACTAGTAAGGCCTTCCACAGCTAAGTTCTCCAACTATTTCTTTGTACATCGGCGTTATGAAGAGGAGACCATATAGATTATTACTATTGATTATTCAAATCTAAAATTTCAAAAGATTGGTTACCAATTTCGATTCGATTGTGTTTTTAGCTGACAGAAGAAAAGCAAGAAACCAAACCTAACATGGCGTTTTCATGTTTTGGGGAAATGCACAAACATTGGCGGAGACTTTGCCGTTAAGGTTGTTTAGTAGATCGACTTTTTAATGCGTTTATCGTAATGGAAACTTCTAGATTTAAGCCAAATAGAATATGTTTGTGCAAAATCGTAGACCCAAGCGTTAACGTCGGGATTCCAAAACAAGAAATAAAACGTTGGTGTTTAGTGTTAAGGCGTCCTTGTTTTGTTGAGTGGAGAGAAACTTTTAAGTTTTCCGAATTTGTTTTCCATTCTGTTGCAAATATATTACTTTTAATGGTAATAAACTACGTTTAAACTAAACTTAACTAAGGCATCCCCTGCCAAATTAGAGCTGACATAATGTTTGTTGAATTTACCAAAACAATCTTTTCAGTGGATGTTCTGATATATTTTCTGAAGAGATGTATAGCTTTCAGTATCGTCTTTGAATAGAGAAGGAAACTTATTAAACCGGGGGAAATTATTTGGGGTTAGTCTCTAGATAAATCACAGCGATTGTTGAATTTCAGTCTCCCGGTCATTACTATTTTGGGTTTGGGTTTGGAGAGCAAAGGGGACTTTGTAAAAGAAAAAACACGAGACCACACTGTTCTTCTACCAAATATTACTATTTGTTGTTGTTGCATTTTATGAGGGATAGTAACTATCATTATCCTCTTGTTAAGAAAAGTATGCCTGATGATTATATTATTCTTTATATTGTAAATAATTTTGGCAGATATTTAATTACTTTTTAATTAATATTTTTAGAAAGTATTTTACCAAAAGAATTTAATTTTAAACCTCCAAAATATACAGAGGCCACGTGGACTTAACACAAGAAACATTTTGTACCGTAGTTGTGTCAGATATAAGAGAGGCTACGCGGAATTAAGAGAAATTTTGTACCGTAGTGGTGCCGCAGACATGTAGCATGATGTTCCATCCAGTCACATTATCCTGACACCAGGCCAACCAGTCCTAACACTAACCTCTTAATGCTGAGGGCCATGCGAGGCAGCTGTTAGTATCATTTTCGTATGTCATTAGTATGACTCAACCGGATATCGAACCCACGACCTCCCGCTTCCGCGGTTTACGCTCTAACCACCAGGCCACCGGAGCGGTTACTTTTTTAGTGAGGTACTTTAGTAATATATCAGTGATTGATCATGGTGATATTTTAGTGAAGTGCCGTAGTGATATGTCAGTGATAGAACATTGTGATATGTCAGTGATAGAACATTGTGATATGTCAGTGATAGAACATTGTGATATATCAGTGATGGAGCATTGTGATATATCAGTGATTGATCATGGTGATATTTTAGTGAAGTGTCGTAGTGATATGTCAGTGATAGAACATTGTGATATGTCAGTGATAGAACATTGTGATATGTCAGTGATAGAACATTGTGATATATCAGTGATGGAGCATTGTGATATATCAGTGAGAGAGCATTGTGATATATCAGTGATTGATCATGGTGATATTTTAGTGAAGTGTCGTAGTGATATGTCAGTGATAGAACATTGTGATATGTCAGTGATAGAACATTGTGATATGTCAGTGAGAGAGCATTGTGATATATCAGTGATGGAGCATTGTGATATATCAGTGATGGAGCACTGTGATATATCAGTGATGGAGCATTGTGATATATCAGTGAGAGAGCATTGTGATATTTTGGTGAAGTGTCATAGTGATATTTCAGATCTACACCACCTACAAATGCTAAAAGCATCTTATTCCTAAACGAAGATGATACACAGGAACAACTGCTTTTTCAGAGTAACAAAGAAAACATTTCTGGACCGATTATAATTCTTTTTTAAAAAAAAATTGTTTAGCCTCTGATCCACATTGTAATCAACTAATTCTGCATTGAGTACAGTGCAAAAATACCTTGAAACGTTTGCAAAATAAAAGTGATTCTACTAATCAATATTATGTATCAATTCAGCAGTTTTCAGAGATGTGATAACACTTTCATGAGTTCGACATAACATTAACAACCACAAGATGCATGTCAGACCAATGACTGTATCTCTTTAAATTGTCATCTTTGGTATATGATTAGTGAAGAAATAAACACATACTATCTCTATTATTTTTAAATTTGAATAATACTTTTTGTTCTTAGACCTGTCAGGAAGACTTTTGCATAGGCCTCCCCTAAGCGGTTGGTGTTTATCTGTGTGCAACATTAATTACTATATTCTGTCAGACGTCCATTCATTTACTTTCTGTCCAAACTTTTTCTGCAGTATTACAAAGGGATTATCTATCACATTTTTCTATGTGCATTCTGCTTCTGCATCTGCCCATGGCTAATTCACTTGTATGCTTTGAGAGAAAACGACCATAACGAGATTACCATAAAGTAAACGTTTTGTTGCGAAAACCGCCTTGACTGAGGAAGGATGGACGGTAGCTATCGTCATAAGCCAGAACCTTCGGTCAGGGGATAAAAGAAGTTTATTTTGTGTCAGTGACCCGATAAACAAAACGAATACGGTGAATGTAATAACTAACATTTATTTCTATGTTTAGTAAGTCAGATTCAAAAGTGTTCTTTTCCATTTAAAAATATGATCGGTTTAACCAAATATTTAATAAGTATAACAAAACAAAAATTACTAGAATGATATTATATTACAGCAAGCCAACTGATAAAAAAGAGATCACACCATCCTAATAGATTTTTCCGCCTGGTTTTTGTCTCGATGTAAACAAACTGATACAGAATCAACTTACACGTCAGTGTCATGTTATGGTCGAAAATCTAATTATTAAAGACTCTTAAATACTGAAAGTATTGATTCTCATTCACAACACCGAAATTCCGCCTTTTCAGAGCTCTAAATATAGCTATCCAAGTTTGGCCTTGATGTGAATTGAATTTTACTCGTCTAACATTCTTGGATAAATAAAAATTAATATATGAACTTCATGCCTGTTTATATTAACAGGTTTATGAATAAATCAACTATAATGATTTGAAATCATTAACGGTATTATTATAGCTGGGCTATACAAAATAGTGGGTCATCACTGACGTTGATTTAATATTCCAGATAAATGCTTAAATATGCAATTGTCAGCAAAATACGATAATATTTGTTTCATGGCAAATAAATCAAAAGTATCTTAAATTTAGTTGTAATTTCGAATTTGATGTGAAACTTCCATTTTTAGTCTATTAATATTTTTGCGTAATGTCATCACTGATACACTAAATATTCTCTAACAAATTGCACAGTAGTGCAATCCTATCATAACCTTCTCATTTCTTGCTATGATAAGAAGGAATTACTCATAAGTTACAGAATGACATTGTCCATGGTGTGATAGAGAAGAAAGAGTTTATACTCTTTTAAAAGAATTGTCAGTTATAACGGTGTAGATACGGCTACATCTTGGGGAATTTGGCAATGCGGAGTTACAGGGATGCTGTAACGATACAAGTTTCCTTTGAGTTCCGACGAAACGTACTAAGTCGTTCAACAAATGCTATCACTTCTTATACAGAGTTTCTTAGGACGCAGCCAAATATGGTCATACGTCTAGCTCTTGTGTTTCGCCACAATCTCAAATGAGGCTTCACTGTTTCTCACAGACTACCGTCTGGGTCTATATACGTCATTAGACAACTTTGCTACATCAGCTACTTACGCAGAGGGAATCTTTGGAAAACAGTTAAGCAGCTTGTACAACTTATCGAGTGTTATTTTATCTGACTTTATGATCTAAGAGAAATGAATAGTGCAAGAGAGTGTTGCCTTATTAAGTAATAATATATAGTTGTAATAGTAAATTAATGAAAATAATAGTCTCAATTTCTTTTGGTGCAAAATTACTTTCAATATAATTTATTGAAAACTGTTTTAAATACAATTTAGAGAATATTTCAGTCTTACTACTTTTTCCAATATTTCTGTCCTACTAGTACGTATGCCTGATCTTTATTTTTTTAATGGAGAAGCCCATAAATGTTAATGTGTGAGAATATTAAGTTGAAAGTTGTTGAAATTTAAATGTTTTAATTGATTCACCTCTTTATAATTAGCATCTACCTTGGCAACTATAAAATTTTACACGAGTTAAATCATGGTTTATATTCCAAAATAAAGGGTCAAAATTACATGCTAAATTTTAGTTTGTAGTGTGGTTATAGCAAGCTTAGATTAAATTTTCTTAAAATTAAAAATATAACATTTGTCATGAATCAACAAAGAATGCCATCAGTTAAATTTGTTTTGAAACCCCTTTGGTCTCCATATAGCCACAAATTTGAAAGGAAATAAATAGAAGAAGAGTTTTCATACAGAAAGACACGCACAATCTATTGAAACTGTCATACGAAAGTCCCTTATAAACCTAACACATTTCTCATGAGAACATTTGAAGCCTTCATGGTTACAAGTTGGGAATTTGTCAGTTTTTTTTAGAATTCTTTTCTTGTGTTACTCCTTAATAGTCCATGAAAACACTTCGTCATTTTCCCGTCAAAGTAATTCATGAAAGGGTGACAACGTTTTTGTTTATGGGATAGCTAATTCAGAGTGAAATTGTTAAGTAAGCAAAGCAGGCATAAATCTATTAAATCATAATTTGAGAAATGTTTTGGACTGTAGCTATGGCTGCAATAGGCATACCAGGTCCAGTGTTCATGAATCGTCGGTGATTTTTCACAAAGCCATTAATTCTTCATGGTTCATTGTACCTTGCCGTAATATGCAAAGAGTCTAACATATCCTGGTACTAAATTATTGTTTTAGATACATACGCATGGTTAAGTAATTACTTAGAAATACATGAGACCTAAAACGATGACATAAACACGGGTCATTATCTAGATTAGTGTGTGAGTACTAATGCACAACTAAAACCATAACATACACATGTCATTTTAGATACGACCATAATAATTGTTACATAATGCACAACTAAAACCATAACATAAACATGTCATTTTAGATACGACCATAATCATTTTTACATAATGCACAACTAAAACCATAACATAAACATGTCATTTTAGATACGACCATAATAATTGTTACATAATGCACAACTAAAACCGTAACATAAACATGTCATTTTAGATACGACAATAATCATTTTTACATAATTGCACATCTAAAACCATAACATATACATGTCATTTTAGATACGACCATAATCATTTTTACATAATTGCACATCTAAAACCATAACATAAACATGTCATTTTAGATACGACCATAATCATTTTTACATAATGCACAACTAAAACCATAACATAAACATGTCATTTTAGATACGACCATAATCATTTTTGCATAATTGCACAACTAAAACCATAACATAAACATGTCATTTTAGATACGACCATAATAATTGTTACATGAAGCACAACTAAAACCATAACATAAACATGTCATTTTAGATACGACCATAATAATTTTTACATAATTGCACAACTAAAACCATAACATATACATGTCATTTTAGATACGACCATAATCATTTTTACATAATTGCACAACTAAAACCATAACATATACATGTCATTTTAGATACGACCATAATAATTGTTACATAATTGCACAACTAAAACCATAACATATACATGTCATTTTAGATACGACCATAATCATTTTTACATAATTACACAACTAAAACCATAACATATACATGTCATTTTAGATACGACCATAATCATTTTTACATAACTGCACAACTAAAACCATAACATAAACATGTCATTTTAGATACGACCATAATCATTTTTACATAATTGCACAACTAAAACCATAACATACACATGTCATTTTAGATACGACCATAATCATTTTTACATAATTGCACAACTAAAACCATAACATAAACATGTCATTTTAGATATGACCATAATAATTGTTACATAATTGCACAACTAAAACCATAACATACCCATGTCATTTTAGATATGACCATAATAATTGTTACATAATTGCACAACTAAAACCATAACATACGCATGTCATTTTAGATACGACCATAATAATTGTTACATAATGCACAACTAAAACCATAACATAAACATGTCATTTTAGATACGACCATAATCATTTTTACATAATTGCACATCTAAAACCATGACATAAACATGTCATTTTAGATACGACCATAATCATTTTTACATAATTGCACAACTAAAACCATAACATAAACATGTCATTTTAGATATGACCATAATAATTGTTACATAATTGCACAACTAAAACCATAACATACACATGCCATTTTAGATACGACCTCATTTTTAGATAATTGCACAACTAAAACCATAACATACAGATGTCATTTTAGATACGACCATAATCATTTTTACATAATTGCACAACTAAAACCATAACATAAACATGTCATTTTAGATGCGACCATAATCATTTTTACATAATTGCACAACTAAAACCATAACATAAACATGTCATTTTAGATACAACCATAATCACTTTTTAAACAGAATTGCTCAACTAAAACCATAACATAAAAATTCATGTTTTTATATTTTTTTTAAATCCCGAAATAGATCTGTGCATATAACCGAGTTGGTTTAGCCCAGTACTAAAAGTGCTTAGTACATTATATATACTAATCATTATCATCTATGTAATGTAGACAAAAATATACACTTAACAAATTTAAACCAGGACCATAGGAAAACACACACACACACACACACACACACACACACACACACTAAAATCGTTAGCTCTGATTAATATATCGTCAGTTCTTTGTTTTCAGAATGTGTCAGATATTTGCTGCTAAACATTGTAAGCCATCTTATACATAAACTAGCATCATGTTTTTGTAAAGCCAATTAAACCATTTTAAATATAGTCCTCATTCTTATATCTATAACACCTTTCAATCATTTCAAGGCTGCACAATATCCACATGGTTTATTTTGCTAACGTTTTGTTAACGTTCTTTATGCAGACAAGGACACTTGTTAACTAGATTTCTTTGAAATATGCAACTATCTGTACAACAATAGAATCCGACTAAAATCAGATTTATACTCTCCTACGTGGAGGACGGTTGAGATCCGATTATAATCCGATTTTACAACAGTATAAAGAAAGCAATTGTATAGCATTACTATCCACGTTGCTGTAAAGAATATTTCATAACAAAGACAGTAAATTCGGCTTTGAATTTCCTAAGTCTTCAAAAGTCAACAAAATTCGGCCTACTTGGAGAAAAAAAAATCTGTTTTTCAACAAACAAAATAAATACTCGCCCATGTCTTTCATGCTTAAATATAGTGTAATATATAATTTCGGAGGGGAGGGTGTCTTCAAATAATTTGACCAAAATTGTTACCTTCATGGAAATGTCAAGTCAGTTAAAGCATTTATCATACTGAAATAAATTGTTGCTACAATTTTATAAACTATTAAATGGCAATAGACGAAAAATGTAGTTTAATTGTCTGAAAAGAATGTAAACAACTATGCTGTATTCTTGCAGCCTAATTTGGCAATAAAAGAGAAAAATAGTCGATCTCGTTATTTACATCAGACTTTCTTCTACCCTTCCGACTTAGCTAATTAGACCACGCGATTACCATTGGAAGTATTTTCAAAGATATTCAAAAGGTATGAAAATTACAGTCAAGTACAGTGAGCCGTTATCACCCGTGGCTGTCTATACGAAGATTTTCATATTATTCATGAATATGCATAAACCTGCTAAAGCAATCAAAGGGCAAGTAAAATTCTCTCTGGTATAGCCCAATGTGACCTTTCACACAATTTGAGCTGGTTTTGACTAAACGTATCGAAAAGAAATGTAAAACCTGTTCAGTCTGAATATAAATGGCTTCCCTCTAAACCATAACTTATAATTTCATCATTAATGTAATTTCTTTTTAAAACAAATTATGGTATTTTTGTATTAGATCGAATGTTACAAACCCCAATAAGCATTCTACTAAACGTACAGGTCACGAGTTGCTTTCCGTGCATGTGTGGTGGATTTCTACGGCATTAATTTTTAACAACAACTTTAATTATTCTTAAGTATATATTTGCTGGTTTTAAATGAAATTTTAAAGAAACCTTTCAGGTGAGAGCAAACATTGTTAAATCGTACATATATGTTTGGTTTCTATAGGTAGGATACATGGTAACATCAACTGTGACTTATTCTCGGTTACATATGTGCTGGATTTTTAAAGAAATCGAAAGAACTGTTCTATTTGATTGAAAATGTATAGCTTCATATATATTTATTAGAAACTAAATACTGTAACTATTCACTTGAATGCCCATACAAATGTACCAAAATGAGCAACACCAAGTCAACTTGTACCTCTTGTTTAATTAATAATTACATAACATTTATCGGAAGTGCATTTATACCATTTCAACATACTCTGTACTCTCTAATGAGTTACTTACTAATCAAAGGTACAGTGGTATCTTAGTTGGTAGAGTGTCATACTCGTAATCCAAGAGATACATGTTCGATACCCGTTCAGGTCAATGATACATGGTTCCCATTTCCTTGGTATGATACAGCCAAAAATGTCATGAAAGAAATAAACATAGATCAAAAGTGCAACAACGACTTTGCTTATGAAGATTATACGATGGCATTGTTATAAGGCAACTAAATTCCCTTTGTACTTTTTCTCTCATAATAACTTTCTCCTTTTCGGGTAAAGTTTTATGCCGGTAAAGTTTTATGCCGGAGGATGTTATCTCATAGAGTGCACTTAGAAGTAATCTTTTTCTTTTACATACGCGATTTTTTTTCCTCGACAGACTGGTCTTTGCCTAGAAGACTTTAAGATTTAGCCTATAGTCCTTCGTCCCTCCCCCACCACCACTCCCATCTTAAACATTTTTTATCACTACTCCTCCTAAGCAGAAAGTCATATCGACATGAAGTTTTCACAAATCCCCACTCCCATCTTAAACATTTTGTTATCACTGCTCCTCCTAAGCAGAAAGTCATATCGACATGGAGTTTTTACAAACCCCACTCCCATCTTAAACATTTTGTCAACCACTTTTTCTAAGCAGAAAGTCATATCGACATAGAGTTTTTACAAACCCCACTCCCATCTTAAACATTTTGTTAACTACTCTTCCGAAGCAGAAAGTCATATCGACATGGAGTTTTCACACACCACACTCCTATCTTAAACATTATTATGACTATAATATTCCGAAGCAGAAAGTCATATCGACATGGAGTTTTCACACACCACACTCCCATCTTAAACATTATTATGACTATAATATTCCGAAGCAGAAAGTCATATCGACATGGAGTTTTCACAAACCACATTCCCATCCTAAACATTTTTTTATCACTTCTATTCCGAAGCAGAAAGTCATAGCGACCTTGTGTTCTAACAAGATGAGTTTTAATGATATCTTAGTGTCGGATTCAACATTTTATTATCACAACCGCTTTGTAGATGATCATGTCAACATGGGGTTTTCACCAAAAGATTTCATATGATGGATTTATTGTTATCACTACTCATCATAAATGGAAAGTCATACTAACATGTGGTTCTCGCCAGACATTTTATGACGTCTGGTTTATTCTTTAAAAAATGGTACCGACCAGATATCCGAAGTAGCCCCTAATGTGTCCTATTAAATATAGTGTTATCGTCCCTCGTCCTGAATGGATGGGCATGGTGATATGTGGTTTTCACCAAAGAGTTCTTATACTTGTAAACTGGTTCTCAACCAAAATGGTGTAAATCTTCCCCCATATATTTGTCACTTTATTCATTTTGCAGTCTATGTATCGCTACTTCTTCTCAATGGGAGTTCATCATACGAATTTCATCAAAAGCTTTCTATTGATGTCTGGTTGGTCCTACATGAAAATAATGCCGACCTTACATCCAATATATTGCAGCTAGACAGTTTGCAACTCTTGATATCGCTCAAGAATATCAGAGATGTCTTCAACACTGAGGAATTAAAAGAAGAAACGGTCTTATTTTGTATTCCTGATTCTTTGTTTCCAACAGAGTGACATATACTCCTATGGTCTTTTGTTCAAGGTGGGAGCACAATACATGTAGTCCCTTTGTTATTATTTTAGAGAATATAGACATGCATGACTCTCTTATTATCATGGCAATTGGTCCCACAAATCATACAGTTCTTAAATTCTTTATGTCTGCACATCTCTGTCAGTTTCGTGTATGTAGTTGTTTAATATTTGGGAAAATAAACAAAACAAATTGTTTGTTAAAATGGCAGTTAAATAAAAAGTTTTCCCATGTGTAATTACAATAACGTAAGTTATTTACTCATAGCAGTTACAATTATTTACAATGCATATTGTCTGCTGTGCTCAATGGAAGGTATGTGTCCAAAATGTATAGTGTCATGACCATGACTGGTGAAGCAACCATAGTTTTATAACAGTGTTAGCCATTCCTAAAGTGCTTGTTATTCAAATGGCTGCCCATTAATGCCAGAATTTGAATAGAAGGGACGCTCCGTGATCCTACAATCTGGTTTTCGCGTTTGATCTCGGCCCAGTATAAATGCTTATCAACTGCACTCAACCTGTAAAACTGCATTTATTTATTTTTAATTAAATCAAAACGTCATTCAAACATTTTCTAATTATAACGAAACATGAGAGTCTTTATACCCCCCGATGACAAATACTAATGCAATAACCAAATAAAAAAAAAAAAAACAATATCGAAGAAAATACAGCATCAACACCAGTGCTGTTCTAGACACACACACACACACACACACACACACACACACATGACATGCTAAATAATATTGACATATCCAGATATAAGTCTTTTATATAACTTCGTTTATTGTTCAGAATTTCCAAATTCACAGTTCACAATTCAAAATTCACATTCTTTGACGGAAATTATCACGTGGTACCCACACTTTTTTTTTCGATCACTCCACTGTGTTGTCAACCCTAGTGTTCTATTGCCAACTATGGAGCTTTGCTGCCCAATATGTTGTTATGTTTTCAACTATGTCAGCTATCTGCTTAGTTGCTAGTTATGTCGCCCAGTTGCCAACAATGAACCTCTTTGCCAGCTATTATGTTATGTTGCCAGCTGTGTTACCTAGTTGCTAGTTATGTCGCCCAGTTACCAGCTCCCATGACAATAGTAAGCTGTCTTTAAAGGAGACATTGCTGACAAGATTACTGCCTTGGGTGGCCGATTGGTCTCAAGTGGTGTCCCATAAGAGATCACTGTCATCTCATCTCTGTCTGTGAGGGGCTTGAGGGTTCCTACTAGTGTTCCCCAAGTTTTCCCTCCACCAGCTATACTGGTTGCCATCTACATACAGCCTATTGTGTGCTGAAAAACGGCGCTAAACTCACATCAGCCTGACAAGATCTCTGAATATTTGTGCCAGCATATAGAATATACACCGTATAAAATAATCAAGTATAAGACCCAAGGTTAATGTAAACATGCACTTGATGAAATGTGGGTATCTACAAGATGTAACACCATAACTCGATGTTTTGACAAATAAGGGACATCAAGGCAGGAAACAAGGGCGCTCGTGAAAATCGTAGTATAATAATAATAATAATAATAATAATAATAATAATAATAATAATAATAATAATAATAATGACTTTATTTAAAGAGGGTAACACAATTAGCTAAGAACTAATCTACCTTGAGGCCCTCATACAAGGAATTTATTTAATTCAGCAGCATCTCAGAAGCCACTGGATATATTGGGTTTGGAAGATGGAAATAGAGTGGGCATTTCTAATCTCAACTGGAATACTATTCCAGAGTATTGGAAACTTTTCTTGAATAATTCCTTATTTGGTTTGTGAATTTTATACTGTTTTGTAGATATTGATCGCAGGTGGGGTGTATTACCAGGTAGCCTATACTGGAATAGGGATTGTAAATATTCAGGAGCACTATTATTGGATATCCTGTACATTAATTTGGCTTTTCTTAAACATATTTGGTCTTTAATAGGTAATATTTTTAACTTACCAGCTAAATTTTCCTTGCTTTCTTTCTGGTTTATATTAGCCTAAATGCTCTTTTCTGAAGATTTTCCAACTTTGATATGTTTTTATCATTTGAATTACCCCATGCTGTAATACAGTAGTCTAAATACGGTTGTATGTAACTGTTATAAAATAATTTTCTGTGCCTTTCAGGGAGAAAATGTCTTATCCTACTGAGAAGCCATAAATGCGAAGCCTTACAAAAGAATGCATTTATTAAACACAGTCATATATGTTAGTAAATAACTAAAATATGACATGTACAACCTCTGAAAAATCCCCATATCACACGTGAAAGCGTGACTAGCCCATGAGAGATCCTGTACAGTTATGCAATCAATATGGCTGCATTGCTGAGATGGTGATTTTGAAATGTAGTCGGATATACGAGTTTGATTTAAAACTGCAGTCATAAACAAGTGGATTTATTGTTACTTCTATAATGGAACATGCAAGTTTAACAAAGCGATTATTCAATCGCTTTCTAACATTCGGACTTGATTTTTAAGAATCATTTGGATATTTTAACAAGAAAATCGTAAACTGTATTGGTTGGTCTTCTTTTCTTATTTTCTATTTGAACAGTAGCAAGAGCTTAAAAAAATAAACCATTCTATTCCTAGCGTATGTCCCAATATTGAAAAGGTTTCAAAAACAAAAATGTAACAGATGTAATTCGTCTAATTCTGCGTCAAATTGTGAACGGATGCTACTCGTCGTGATACGTCTCCTTTTATGTTTTAATGTTCGACACTTTTAACCTCCGATTTACTAAACAAATTCGTTAAATTCCCTCCACTTAAACTTGATCCTTAAAATATAATATTCCGTAGACCATATATGTGAAACTCAGAAGTTGAAATGTATTTTAGATGAATTTCTTGCAAATGATTAATAATGCGGAATGTCTGTTGTGAATTAAATATGATGTAAAGATTTCTTCAAACGTGGAGTATCTCTAGCCATGCCTTGAATATTGACATGATTACCCGAGTCTTTCTTACTCAGTCTGGATTTTTAAAAAATATTTCAGCAGCAAAGGACGTGCGCTCTCTCTCTCTCTCTCTCTCTCTCTCTCTCTCTCTCTCTCGTACATCATTTTCATCTGAGAACCCATTGTGATACATAATGTCCGAGATATTGTTGTCTACTTCAACTATAACTTCTAGGCCTTGATACTGTGAAATGCACATGATTTTACCAATTATCCCAGCTGCAAAAGTGGCCATTTCTGTTAAGACTGCATTTAATTAGATTACAAACGTTTGTAGTTTTTTATTATTTTTTTTTTTGGGGGGGGGGGAGGGGAATAATTTTAAAAGTTTAGCAATAAATCATTTCACATATGTTATAAGTGGACCACTATTAAACATTTCAAGTTATAAAACTAGTTCCATGCTTGGTGTGAGATACGGAAATTTTAGGTGTGCAATTCGGAATCACCTGTATTGCACGCCTGATCAAACATGTAAGATTAAATGATTTTGTAATAAAATTATATTTGTAACAGTTATTATTGATTTGTGACATTTACAACCGTTCAATTTAAAAATAAGAAAAGTTAATTTGTTGAACTAATTTGTCACTAATAATTAAAACACGAAGTTCATAACATTTAAGTCATAACAATTTTATATTCTTTGTTGGCAGAACTACCCTTAATGGATGCAAAATACCGTTTATACTAGCTTATAAATTAAGTCAAACTGTAAAAAAAAAAAAAAAAGAATTCATGATCTGCCTTAACATAATGCACCTGCACATTAGGGTCTATACCGTTTGTTCTACTGGATGCTGCTAACAAACTGCATAGACCCATATATACCGTCGCATTATGCGATATCGGATATGGGTCTATACAGTTTGTAGTCAGACTCATCTCATAAGTGAGTATAGACAGTGAAAGATATTTTTGAAAACAGCAAAGGTCTTCTTTAGTCAAATTTCCCTATATAATATATTAACAACAGTGGGGACATTCATTGTTGTGTGATTTAATAGTCACGGAGGTAGAGCACTTAAAGAGGCATTTTGTAATCGGTAACAATCAATCATCATTGACTTTAAATGGACTGACATAAATTAAAACAGATTTCAAAGGTATCAAAGTAAACTATAAAAGTACTTTCGATCCTCTATGCACCAACTTCATGTACGTTCTTTTATCCAGTTTAACACATTACCTTCAAAATACATTTACATCCAGCTTTGATTTTTTAGGCCATGTGCAGTTAAATAATCGTGTATCGTCCAGTTTAACATATTACCTTCAAAATTCATTTACATCCAGGTTGATTGTTTTTAGGCCATGCGTAGTTGAATTATATTCGTGTATCTTAAGCTTAAACTCTGTATGAGTACAAAGTCATTAAATGAGACAATTTTCACTTCTTAAGCTTAAACTTTGTATGAGTACAAAGACATTAAATGAGACAATTTTCACTTCTTAAGCTTAAACTCTGTATGAATACAAAGTCATTAAATGAGACAATTTTCACTTCTTAAGCTTAAACTCTGTATGAGTACAAAGTCATTAAATGAGACAATTTTCACTTCTTAAGCTTAATCTCTGTATGAGTACAAAGTCATCAAATAAGACAATTTTCACTTCTTTTACATCATCATTGGTTGAACTGTTATCTGTGTGATTTCCAAATGTATATTTAATAATCAAAAGCAGTGTAATACATTTTGCCTTTAATAAATATATATATATATATATATATATATATATATATATATATATATATATATATACTTTCTTTGCAGCAGTTTGTTCATCTACAGATAATTATAAAAATATATGGTGCTATCATATCAGTCATTGTTATTCACCATCCCCTTACCTATAACAAATAAAAGGGCTACCAGGTGTTACCAAGTGAAAATAATTACATAATGCAGGTCAGATAATTATAAAAATATATGGTGCTATCATATCAGTCATTGTTATTCACCATCCCCTTACCTATAACAAATAAAAGGGCTACCAGGTGTTACCAAGTGAAAATAATTACATAATGCAGGTCAGATAATTAGAAAAATATATGGTGCTATCATATCAGTCATTGTTATTCACCATCCCCTTACCTATAACAGTGTTACCAAGTGAAAATAATTACATAATGCAGGTCAGCTTGTGGGACTATACAATAACAAGGTTTCACAAGCCATACCAAATCAACAATGTTGCCCATTACTTTAAGCAATGAAGGCCCTGTTTCATGCATACTTAAAACTGAGAAAATTTTAAGGGATGATACAGAAAGACAGGGGTCATTCATGGATGCTATTTGTTTGTCTTCTGATTTCGTTAATTCTGTTTTAAATCTGCCTGTTGTTAAAATTTACCAGATATGGAAAAAAACAAGTACAATTTTTTGTATTCCTTAAGGACTTTAGTAGACAAGATTTTTTTGGGGTGTGGGTGGGTTTGGGGGTGTTTGGGGGGTGTTGGAATACATTGAAACCTCTGCAAAACAACTTTCATGATTGTTTTGGATTCCCCTTTGACAATGAACTCTTGCAAATCATTGAAAACCCATTAATATCCATAGTTTTACAATTTTGGAAAAATAAGTATTCTGTAATTCACTACTGGTTGCCTAGGCACATTCAGGTATTGGGGTTCATGAAAGGGTAAATAAAGCAGCAATGACCCAATTACAAATGGAAGGATCCATCGACTGACTTTCAGTATTATATAAATCAATATGTTCTGCATACTTGGCAAAACTGTGGAATGAAAACTTTGCAAACAAGCTATGTAATCAGGGCTGGATTAAAGTTAGGAAGAGCCTAAGGCTAATAGGAGGGAAGGTCACTAAACTGTTAACCCCATTTGGAATGGAGGGTGTAAAAAGGGGCTTACCAAACATGTACAAATATGAGGGCCTAATGCGTAGTCAGTGTTAGCCTATGAGTTGAAAATTGGGCAGTGTCTTTTGCATTATACCCACCATTGGTAAGTAGCATCCCTCATACAGAACAAGTTGAAGAGATGAGGTGTTATTATGCTAATGTACAGGAAGAGATGAGGTGTTATTATGCTAATGTACAGGAAGAGATGAGGTGTTATTATGCTAATGTACAGGAAGAGATGAGGTGTTATTATGCTAATGTACAGGAAGAGATGAGGTGTTATTATGCTAATGTACAGGAAGAGATGAGGTGTTATTATGCTAATGTACAGGAAGAGATGAGGTGTTATTATGCTAATGTACAGGAAGAGATGAGGTGTTATTATGCTAATGTACAGGAAGAGATGAGGTGTTATGATGCTAATGTACAGGACACTGATACCTTATTTATGTGTATCTTTTGATTAGTGAACCTTGCCCAGAGTGAATACCCCTCCAATTGACAATGGAATACATTCTTGGCAAGAATATTGAATTCTACACTGCCAAATAGCAATTTTGTATTATGTAAATTAAATTAAGAAACTTTTATGATGAAATGCCACATGTATATTATTCTGTGGTGTTTAATGTTTATCTACATAAGCACTTCATGAGATTTCCATATTTAGAAGTTTTTAATCAGTACTACCTATCCATATTGTGCTCATGTGCCTCTAAACCATAATTCATATATACTATTGATATTGGAAAGGGATGGGGGTGGGTGGGTTGTAATGAAGATAAACTTTTTGATGGACAGGAATCCCATTAACGGTTGAAGTTGTTTCTTGAAAACTATATCTTCCATTAAGTACTAATTCATTTCCCATAGTAAACATATGCAAACAACATGATATTAAAAATTCAGTAACTTACAATTTCTGAGTGCTCATGATCAAACCTATATTTATCAGTATAGATGAAACCTGGATGACAGCTTTTGTGTAGAGGAAAGGATATAAGCCACGGCATTTTCTGGACTTGCATGTGTTTGAAACATGTGCTTTCCATTCCGCACCAAAGAGTCAGGTGCTAATTTTAGTAATGAGTGTTCCAGACTCATGACTGTTAAAGAACTGAAATTCCATCAATAAAATAATGTCTCTTTTTTCAGATACAACTAGGATAATCTCTCAAACAGGTCTATCCTAAAATATAACTTCTATTATCAACGAATCCTGGCCAGCCAAACCCATATACATTATACTCTATTTTACCCATTTCCAGGGTGGTTCCCTTTTTCCATACAATTAGTATGTCCTTAAGACAATATGGTGTGTGTGTGTGTATGTGTGTGTGTGTGTGTGTGTGTGTGTGTACACCAAACAGAGCTTTTCCTTTATCCTACAGGAAAATACATCATAACATTATCAGAATTTTTTAATTCAAATATAAAATATTATCATACAGGTTAGAGAAGCTGAATAAGGGTATTTCTAATTATAAACAATGTACAGGTTGATAAAAAGTATGTAAAATTCATATCAGCTTCATTAATGATGAGAAACAATCAGTTTACTGCTGTTAAACTTCTCTTGAAGAATTATTTAAAAAGAGATGACCTAAGCATTTTTTAAAATAGATCAATAGAATGATGATAATATTTTTAATCAGATAATCTTTAAATAGTATCATAATTCCTAATTAGAAAATCAATGCTATTCATATTAAGAATGTTTGCAATATTTAAATTTTGTGGATTAAATTTTTATATAATTTTGTGGATTAAATTCTTCCATCTGAAATTAAAATATTTTGTGGTCAGCTTGTGTTGTGTGCTGTACAAACTGCAGATTACTTGGTTTGGCCTTTTAATTTAAATAGTGAAAGCTGTTTACACTCAATATTTACCCTACCAAACACCTTTTAATAATATTTATGTTACAAAGCTATAGCTGACATGAAAAGGTACACACCCCGAGATTAAAGTTTTGCATATCCCTCATTTATAAAGATTTATAATTTCTGCTTGCCTCAGCCTGGTTTTCATACAAATGTACTATTTACATATCCACAAGGCCCCATGCAGGATTATATCTTTTCTCTCAGTACAAATGTATATTTTGAACTGTGCTTTAAATCCCTATCAGGATGGCAGTAAATTATCTTACAGTTGACGACTGTGTAATTTTGAAGTAATTAGATTCACCTCAACAGTTTTTATTAGGGTGTGATCAATTACCACAAATTGTTTATACCAATGAAATACCTCTTTGATATGCAGGAAATGGATGTGTGAAATTGAAATCAGGAAAATTTACAATAGGCTTATAGACTTTTTTTATATTAAAAAAAGCTGATTTCTATTCAGTCTTTTTTCTTAAATAGACCTTTGATTTGTTCTGAGCAAAATGGACGAAGAAAGCGCACATAGAAGTGATAGCTTTCGTATGTCTGCAGATATATCTGCTGAGCATTTGAAGCCAGAGGAAAGCGATGAATCTGAGTCAGATATGGACAAATGGTAAGTACATTTTATTCGATAACATTTTATTTACTAGCTCAGAGAGAGAGAGAGAGAGAGAGAGAGAGAGAGAGAGAGAGAGAGGGAGAAAGTATTTTGTAGGTTGTACATATTTGGTTTGTTTTAAATTCTACTTGTGATAGTAATAAATACATTTACAATATGTTCTGCATATAAGTCAAGACCAACTTCAAATTGCACAAACACAAATCTACCATTGTATAATGTGCCAGCAGATCTGGATCTCTGCATGTTTATTCCGTAATTTTTTAATACTATAGCCATGGCAAGTTGATGAGATTTCAAATACTTGATCTCAGAAGAAGTAATCAAGCAATGCCAGCATTTGCATTTATGATACTAATGTATGACTAGTACAGTATATATTCTATACTTGCTTATAAAGGGCCCTAGTAGCTGAGTGGTCTAAAGCAGTCTCTGTTATGGATCACTGCCATCTCACCTCTGTCTGTGTGGGTTCGAGTCTCACATTCGGCCAGTGTGGGTATGTGAGAAAGCTTGCCAGCAGCTTCTCGTGGGTCAGTGGTTCTTTCTGGGTTTTCCTGGGTTTTTCCCCCACCATTAATACTGGTCACCATTATAGCCTTTCATGTGCTGAAAAATGATGTTAAATCCAACAACAACAACAATTCTTGCTTATAATTCAAGTCCAGTGGCAAAAAGTGCTGACTTAAATCTGCCATCACATATTATGCTGGCAGATCTGGGTCTGTGCAGTTTGTAAGAAAGAATCAGCAGAACAAACAACATACACCCTGATCTGCAGCAGCATTATTCCACAGCAGAATTTTTGTTGTTGCACTTTAATTTGACTTGTAAGCAAGTACATACAATGCTAGATCATTGGTAAATAACTGTCCAAAAGTTACACAACAGTTTCCTTGTGTCACCTGACATACTTTGATTTTCAACTACAATAATGAGAACCAAACCCCATTCATAACACCTTTTAAGGAGTTCAATCTTTCTTATAAGGGTCATTTCATTGTTCAAAATAGTACCCTTTATTAAATTGTGACCTTTTTGAACCCACATGAGATGCAGCCCATTTTAGGAGACTCTTTGTTATTATAGAGTGACCTTATACTTGTGGAGGGTTAGGGGCACATCATGATTTATTAGCTCATGATTATCAGCAGGCACTTGATGTTGACTGTAATTTCTTTCTGAATCTAACCATTTACCATGGCTGCCTATGCAACTTATCTACCAGTATCTATCTAGTACCAAATTTTCTCTGACCATGTTAATACTTTGTTGCATAAAAACTCTGAAAATAAAAAACATGGACTGGGAAAGGTTGGAGGTAGCTTATAATATCAATCAATCAATCAGTCAATTAATTAGTCAGTCAGGCCATTTGGCCCACTGTCCTTCCATCCATCCACCATCCATCCATCTATCCATCCTAGGTCCATCCTAGGTTGATTTCTAAATTATTTTGTATGGCACACATAGTATTTACCAGTTCTGTTAGTTCTGTTATTTTTCTCCACTTATTTCTTGCTTTCTTATATATATATATATATATATATATATATATATATATATATATATATATATATATATATATATTATACATTTTTTATTCTATAATCAGGTGTATAGTTTAGAGCAGTATAGAACTGAACATTAATCTTTCAAATATAAACCAGATGATAAGAAAAATAATCCTCAATAGAACACTACTAGTAAACAAGTCTTAATTAAATATTTATGATTATAATGAAAGTGTTTAAAGTCCACCCCAACCCCCATTATGCTAGTTAAATATCTTTGTTTAATAATAGACATACCTCAACTTAACTTATCTAAAGATATTATAAGGGTGACACAGAGATATGTTGCTGTAATTTCATATTTTATGTGTACATGTTTTTAGAAATAAGCTGTATAATTATAATTCAAATTCTAGTAGTGTCTGCAATCTGTATTTTATGTACTTATTCAGAACCAATGAGGAATAAAAATGCATCATTCATACCTTTCTGCTATAAATGCTTTGAAAATATATGTAGTATGAATCTATATTTTTAATAAATGTGTGCTTTGCATACAGCAGAAAGGTCGTTCAAACACAGAATACAATGTTATAATATCATATATCAGGGTTAAAAGGTCAATATCAAGATCAGCATGACCAAGTGGTAAATGTTGACCAAACACACATTTGTTCTACCAAATGCAGAATCAACATGCATAACAATAGCCTATGTAGATAATGTACTATTTACAGTGTTATACAAGGGCTAGGTGTATACTGTAATATCTAATTACAGCTTTTTACATGGGCCAGGTGTATACTGTACTATTTAATTAGTGTTTTACATGGGCTGGGTGTATACTGTACTATTTAATTACAGTGTTTTACAAGGGATATGTATATACTGTACTACTTAAGTGCAGTGTTTTACTATGGGCACTATACTGTACTATTTAATGGCAGTATTTTACAAGGGCTAGGTGTATACTGTAATATCTAATTACAGTGTTTTACAAGGGCTTGGTGTATACTGTAATATCTAATTACAGTGTTTTACAAGGGCTGGGTGTATACTGTAATATTTAATTACAGTGCTTTACAAGGGCTAGGTGTATACTGTAATATTTAATTACAGTGTTTTACAAGGGCTAGGTGTATACTGTAATATTTAATTACAGTGTTTTACAAGGGTTATGTATATACTGTACTATTTAAGTGCAGTGTTTTACATGGGCTGGGTGTATACTGTACTATTTAATTACAATGTTTTACAAGGGCTGGATGTAAACTGTACTATTTAATTACAATGTTTTACAAAGGCTTGGTATATACCGTACCATTTAATTACAGTGTTTTGCAAGGGCTGTGACTATACTGTACTATTTATTTGCAGTGTTTTACATGGGCCAGGTGTATACTGTACTATTTAATTAGTGTTTTACATGGGCTGGGTGTATAGTGTACTATTTAATGGCAGTATTTTACAAGGGCTATGTGTATACTGTAATATCTAATTACAGTGTTTTCCAAGGGCTGGGTGTATACTGTAATATTTAATTACAGTGCTTTACAAGGGCTAGGTGTATACTGTAATATTTAATTACAGTGTTTTACAACGGCATAGTGTATACTGTAATATTTAATTACAGTGTTTTACAAGGGCATGGTGTATACTGTAATATTTAATTACAGTGTTTTACAAGGGCATGGTGTATACTGTAATATCTAATTACAGTGTTTTACAAGGGCTGGGTGTATACTGTAATATTTAATTACAGTGCTTTACAAGGGCTAGGTGTATACTGTAATATTTAATTACAGTGTTTTACAAGGGCTAGGTGTATACTGTAATATTTAATTACAGTGTTTTACAAGGGTTATGTATATACTGTACTATTTAAGTGCAGTGTTTTACATGGGCTGGGTGTATACTGTACTATTTAATTACAATGTTTTACAAGGGCTGGATGTAAACTGTACTATTTAATTACAGTGTTTTACAAAGGCTTGGTATATACCGTACCATTTAATTACAGTGTTTTGCAAGGGCTGTGACTATACTGTACTATTTAATTACAGTGCTATAAAAATGCTGGATGTATACTGTATTATTTAATTACATTGTTTTACAAGGGCTGGGTTAATACTGTACTGTTTCATTACAGTTTTATACAAGGGCTGGGTGTATACTGTACTATGTAATTACTGTGTGTTACAAGGGCTGGGCTGCCTCGGATGTGAGAGGTCATGGGTTCAATCCCTGGCCAAGTCATACCAAAGACTAACAAAAATGATACTAACAGCTGCCTCACTTGGCATTCAGCATTAAAAGATTAGTGTTAGGACTGGTCGGTCTTGTGTCAGGATAATGTAACTGGGTGGGATATGATGATACATGTATAAACTGCCACACTGCAGACATCGTATAGATCTGACTGAATTTTTTTTAAAGCTACCGGTAAATTAAAAATCCAAATATCTCTCTCTCTCTCTCTCTCTCTCTCACACACACACACACACACACACACACACACACAATTACAAGGGCTGGGTGTATACTGTGCTATTTAATTACAGTGTTAAACAAGGGCTGAGTTCCTAATGTACTATTTAATTAACAGTATGAGATATGGGATAATCATATGATGTACCATTTATTTGCAGTTTAAACAAGGGCTGAGTGTTTAATGTACTATTTAATTCCTGTATTAAGCAAGGACTGGGTGGATTATGTTTCATTAGTTGCAGTACTAAATAAGGGTTAATCATACAATGAAGTATTTAATGTACCATATAATTACAGTATTATACAAGGACTGTGTTATAATGTACTATTTAGTTACAGTATTAAACAAGGGCTGTGTGTATACTGTATGATTTAATACAGTATAAAACAAGGCTATGCGTTTACTGTACGATTTAATACAGTATAAAACAAGGCTATGTGTATACTATATGATTTAATACAGTATAAAATAAGGCTATGTGTATACTGTACGATTTAATACAGTATAAAACAAGGCTATGTGTATACTGTACGATTTAATTCAGTATAAAATAAGGCTATGTGTATACTGTACCATTTAATTAAAGAATTAAACAAGTGCTAGTTGTATTCTGAACTATTTACCAGTACTCATTGTTTTGCAAGACAACAGTTGATGTCACAATAAATATAAATCTGCAAAACAAACAAACATTTATATATATATATATATATATATATATATATATATATATATATATATATATATATATATATATATATATATATATATATATATAGTCATTTAGTGAAGATTATTTATCACCAGTCTAGCCTTTGTGTAAATGCAGTGTCAGCATTCAGCAAGAAGAAAGGCTTTGGGCTGGACTGCAACAAAATATGTATATATTATACAAAACATTTATAACTATTCTGACTTTGATGTTTCCTGATATATTTCACAAGATATATAAATATTAAATATTATACAAAACATTTATAAATATTCTGACTTTGATGTTTCCTGATATATTTCACAAGATATATAAATATGAAATATTATACAAAACATTTATAAATATGCTGTTTATGATATTGCTATATGTTTCCGGATATATTTCACAAGATATAGTAGGTAAACGTCTTAGTTAACTTTTTTATGGCTATTTTCAAACTACACACAGTTTTCCTGTTGAAACCCATTGTGTGCACACAAAATATTTCTATTGATGCATTCTTTTTACACCTAAAATATCTGTCTATTTCATGAGGAAACATATTTTAAGGATAGCTGTCCTTGAATAAAATAGTTTGGATTAGGATTAAGATGATGGATGAGTTGCAATGGATTATGACTAGGATGATGGATGAGTCGCAAGACATAAAATTAATCCAAGATCAGTTAGAGTTTCTTATGCATCAAGATAAGACAGTGTTGTTTTAAAATAAAAACTTTATTCTAGGGGAGGTAAATCTATCAAGCCTTGCAGTGAAGCAGGGTAAGTAATTTTGTCTTTTACCTGTACTTTGAGCCATACATGATCTTTTAAAAGGTCTTTTAAGAATTATGCATGCATAAAGAAATATTACTTCATGCAACACGAAGTTTGGTATAGAGATACCATTTTATTGCCTGAAATGTGGAAGTACTTTTTTCAGGCAGAAGTGATTTTCTGTGCTCAAAAATTAATTCTTTTTGGTCAAGCACATCATAAAGAGAAAAATTCCAGAGTTTGAATTACATGTACATTGTTGGGTGTTCAGACTTCATTATTCTGACACTTAGGTTTGCCTCCTTCAGTTTTTTCCTGCTAGATAAAAAAAATTGACCTTTTACCCTTGGTTTTATAGATGAATATAGCCTGATGGATCATAGGAACACAAACAATGTGTACTTTTATATGGCATCAACACAAACAATGTGTACTTTTATATGGCATCAGGACAAACAATGTGAACTTTTATATGGCATCAACACAAACAATGTGTACTTTTATACTTTTATATGACATCAGCATAGAAAATGATAACTTTTATATGGCATCATGCCTTCTTGTATATGACATCAACACAAACAATGTGTACTTTTATATGGCATCAACACAAACAAGGTGTACTTTTATATGGCATCAACACAAACAATGTGTACTTTTATATGACATCAGCATAGAAAATAATAACTTTTATATGGCATCAACACAAATAATGTGTACTTTTATATGACATCAGCATAGAAAATGATAACTTTTATATGGCATCAACACAAACAAGGTGTACTTTTATATGGCATCAACACAATGTGTACTTTTATATGGCATCAACACAATGTGTACTTTTATATGGCATCAACACAAACAATGTGTACTTTTATATGACATCAGCATAGAAAATAATAACTTTTATATGGCATCAACACAAATAATGTGTACTTTTATATGACATCAGCATAGAAAATGATAACTTTTATATGGCATCAACACAAACAAGGTGTACTTTTATATGGCATCAACACAATGTGTACTTTTATATGGCATCAACACAAACAATGTGTACTTTTATATGACATCAGCATAGAAAATAATAACTTTTATATGGCATCAACACAAATAATGTGTACTTTTATATGACATCAGCATAGAAAATGATAACTTTTATATGGCATCAACACAAACAAGGTGTACTTTTATATGGCATCAACACAATGTGTACTTTTATATGGCATCAACACAAACAATGTGTACTTTTATATGACATCAGCATAGAAAATAATAACTTTTATATGGCATCAACACAAATAATGTGTACTTTTATATGACATCAGCATAGAAAATGATAACTTTTATATGGCATCAACACAAATAATGTGTACTTTTATATGACATCAGCATAGAAAATGATTGCTTTTATATGGCATCAACACAAATAATATGTACTTTTTTATGGGATCAACACAAACAATGTGTACTTTCATATCAGCACAATCAATGTGTACTTTGATATGGTATCAACAAAAATAATGATTACCTTTATATGGCATCAAGACAAATAATGATTACCTTGATATGGCATCAACACATAATGCATACTTTTATATGGCATCAACACAAACAATGTGTACTTTTATATGGCATCAAACAATGTGTACTGTTATATGGCATCAACACAAACAATGTGAACTTTTATATGGCATCAACACAAACAATGTGTACTTTTATATGGCATCATGCGTTCTTGTATATGACATCAACACAAATAATGTGTACATTTATATGGCATCAACACAAACAAGGTGTACTTTTATATGGCATCAACACAAACAATGTGTACTTTTATATGGCATCAACACAAACAATGTGTACTTTTATATGGCATCATGCGTTCTTGTATATGACATCAACAAAAACAATGTGTACATTTATATGGCATCAACACAAACAATGTGTACATTTATATGGCATCAACACAAACAATGTGTACATTTATATGGCATCAACACAAAACAATGTGTACTTTTATATGGCATCAACACAAACAATTTGTACTTTTATGTGGCATCTACACAAACAATGTATACTTTTATATGGCATCAACACAAACAATGTGAACTTTTATATGGCATCAACAAAAAGTGTACTATTACATGGCATTTACTCAAACAATGTGTACTTTTATATGACATCAGTATAGAAAATGATTACTTTTATATGGCATCAACACAAACAATGAGTACTTGTATATGGCATTAAAACAAAAAATGATTGCTTTTATATGGCATCAACACAAATAATATGTACTTTTTGATGGGATCAACACAAACAATGTGTACTTTCATATCAGCACAAACAATGTGTACTTTGATATGGCATCAACAAAAATAATGATTACCTTTATATGGCATCAAGACAAATAATGATTACCTTTATATGGCATCAACACATAATGTGTACTTTTATATGACATCAACACAAAGAATGTGTACTTTTATAAGGCATCAACACAAATAATGTGTACAAATAATACACATTTTTACACTGAATCAAGACTGAATACCTTGTTTTATTTCTATAATTATCACACTTCCATGTCATGGAAAGTTCAAGTTTTTTTTTTAAATACTGGTTCTATCATGCCATCATCATCAACCTCACAATTGTCATCATCATCATCATCATCATCATCATCATCACCATCATCATCATCATCATCATCCTCATTCCATTTGTGTCTGTTTATAAATTCTTTGACTGTTTACCTCCAAAAGTGATCATAAATTTCTTGCAAATCATTGACAGTATGATACAGATTGTGCAAAAAATGTCGAGTGTTATTTGTATTGCAGCCCTAATTTCACAGGTTGCAATAAATGAAACTATCAGATTGTTTTCAAGCGCAATAAAGCTACACCTCATTTACATGGGAAGAGATTTATAACGTGTTTGATTTGTACTTTTCAATTGTCATGGAATATGTTACTGGCTGTGTCATGAAATGCTTATAGCAACTTAATGTATTGACTCGGGTTATAATATTTCATGATGGGGCATAAAGTCTGTCTTAGACTACATATCATCTGAGTATATAATTAATATTTTGATCTATATTCCAGTTAAGGGAGAATACATAAGACAATAATTGAAGTATTTATTTCCTCTGTTTTAACTGACTATCAAGATAGATGAATTATGACCAGATGTTTGTTTTGTTTTTTGTTTATTTTTTATTTGGGGCATAGTGACATTAGAGAAATGGGTATAACTGGATAGAACCCACAATTTATATACCATATATATTTGCTTATAAGTCAAGTCCAATTGCTGAATAATGCATCATGTAGCCCAATAAAAAAAAAGATCTGGGTCAGTCTAGTTTGTTAGGATTAATCATTCAAGTAACACAGACCCTGACTTGACTTATGAGTTTAGTATCGGTCAGTCTAGTTTGTTAGGATTAATCATTCAAGTAACATAGACCCTGATCTGTTGGCACATCATGTAATGGAAGATTAGGGTTCATGTTGTTAGTAATCAGATCTGATTTATGAGTTTAGTATGAATACTATCCTAATTAAATCCTCAAATTTAATTGATATTACAATTCTCATGCATTTAAGAAAATTCTTAAGCAGTTATCTCTCTTTGGAAAAATAATGTAATAGAGTCCTAGTGGTTAGAGTGTCCACTTAGGATGTTGAGAGGTTTGTGGGTTTGATCCCTGGGCAAGTCATAGAATAGACTTACAAACATGGTACTAACAGCTGCCTTGCCGGGCACTCAGCATTAAGAGGTTATTGTTCGGGCTGGTCAGCCTGTTGTCATGATAATGTAATCTGGGTGGACATCATGCTACATTTTTACAGCATGATGCCCCAGTGCTAGGCATCACTATAAACTGCCATGCTGCATTCATCGTAGCGATATGACAGAAAAATTGTTAAAGCAATGTTATAAATCCAAATCACACACACACACACACACACACACACACACACACACACACACACACACTTGGGAAAAAATTAAAACATACACAGAAATAAAGGGAAAGGAAAAAATGTTTGTGGTCATAAATGAACAAATCACTTGATTCCATAACTGGTTCCATTACTTTTTAGTATCAGTTTTGATTATGTATCTTAATGCACAAGTTCTAAAATATTGCTTTTTTGAACTCTATTGCAAAAATATCCATATGCTGATAAGTTGAGTCAAACAGCAAACAACATAGACCCCGATTTGCCATTTGATAATGTACCTGCTGATCAGGGTCTGTGCTATTTATTCCACTGTTTACTCCTAACAAATTGCAAAAACTTAGATCTGCATGTGCAATACACAATGACAGATCTGGGTCTGTGTAGTTTGCAGTTGGACTATTCTTATAAAGAGTAAATTTCATACAAAGTCCAAAGAATTTAGATTTTCTTGGAACAAATTTGAGTTCTACATAAGTCAGTTGGAAGAATGTTGATTTAGATATTGACAAAAGTATTTCTTGATTCCATGTCTGAAGATTTTTTAAGGTTTGTGACCATATAAAAACAATTTTGTGAAGTTTAGCAATATAATTGAAGATATTAGTCTAATAAAGCACATCTAAATAAAGACTAAAATTGCACAAATGTTCATATTAATAAAGCAAAGACTGATTTACTGGAATTTACATACATCTAATTTGATGATGAGGTTGCATTTTCCTCTTATCCTCCCCTGCTGTGACTCTCATCAAGTGCTGTGTTAATTGGCATGCAGCAATAATTGGTATAGAATTAATTAATTTCATAGGTATTAAGTTTTGTTATTTTGAAAGAAATTCAATTTTTGCTTAAGGTCAGAGACAGGTTTGATCAGGGGAAGGGGATATGTAATAAAATATGTGAGCTGTTGCCATGGTAGTTAAGTCATAGAGGTAGATCTAGATTTATTGTTTCAAACCAAGTGAAATTATATTTATTAACTTATTGCATGACTTCCATCAAGGGAATGCCTATCACATATAAGTTATAAACCCCATAGTGGCATTGCTGCCAACATCATTGTAATCCTATTTCATAGCTTTTGATTTTTGGCTAGAGTTACCGGGCTAAAGTACTTGAATGCTTTCCATTGATTCAGAAGCAATTTATTTAGAAACAATGTCCAATTGTTATCGTGCTTTGTGTACATGCTCAAAAAGAAATACTGTATTGTTATGGATAAAGGTAATTTTGGTTTTCAGTTAAGGGATGAAAATACATACATACACTGTACAAGTGTGGACATTAGTGATATCCTAACCATGATTGGTTTTTAAAGTTCCAATAAGACAATTAAATTGTATGAAATAAAAAGTAATTTTAACAGTTTTTTTCCATGGTCTAATGTATAAATGAACATCTTTACTGATAAACATTTAGTTTATTGATGAATTTTGGTGTTGCTAGAATTATTTATGAAAACGTAGACATTTAATGAGTCTTTTGTTGTGAAAGAGTGCTCATTAAAGAAAGCTTCATGACAAGGATGTAGAATTAGTTCTTAAATATACTGTAGATGAAATTGAATTTACTTTTTAGATGAGGAATTCGGATAAATAAATATCTTATTTACACACTGATAGGCTTGTACAACTGCAAACATCATAGACCCTGATCCCCTGTCACATAATGTGTTGACAGATCAGGTCTGTGTTGTTTGTTCTCTTGATAATAAACTGAATTTGTCCAGATCTTCTGTTAGATCATGTACTGGCAGATCTGGGTGTGTGCAGTTTTAATTTTGACTTATAAGGAAGTTTGTATATGGTATATGCAGTAATATAACTTGCCCCCTCCCCCTTTTTCTGAAACAAAGAAAGATTTAGAAGGATCTGTGTATAAATGAAGTTATAGAAAGTGCAACAAAGGCATGTAAAATATCTTTAATATCTCTTTTTATCAGCAACAAAACGAATCCTCTAAATACTTTGCAAAATTTATTACTTTCACAGATAAAAAAAATTTCATTAAATAATTTATATTAAATTATCACAAGTCTCTCAATCATGCTACCATATTATGGGATATCTGCAAAATAAAACGGTACAATAATGGTTTAAATTCCTTGATTTATTTAAAATTATCATTTCTACTAATACAACCTTTGCTGAAGAAGAATAATATAAAAATTTTCACCAGCCCATCGAGCACACCTTTAATGGGATGGCTGCAAAAGATTTTGTACAAATGTGGTTTAAAATCTGACTTATTTCAATTGATATTTTCCACTGTTTTATAAACAAAAAATATTATGTTCAGAATGTTGCCAGTTTCTCAAGGATTTCATTCAGTAGGATGACTGTAAAATATTTTGTATACGTTTCTCAAATTCCAGTACAGTCATCACCCCACATATGTATCATATTTTTATGCAATGGCGATGTCTTAAATAATATTGTGTATACTGATTCTTCCTGTTGAGTACTGTATATTGGTAGGCAAAGGAGAATGTAATGATAACAGCAAAAAAATATGCGACATTTCTTTTCTTCTTGGCCAATTAAGTTCAGGCTGATACAGCTTACAGTATCGACTGGAGCTGTCATTTTAATACCGGGACATCATTGATCAGCAATTAAAATGAACTACTTCACTTGAACAGTTATTGATTTGCTTTAATGCTGTTTGTTGGAGGCTGAATGGACGCTGTAACAAACAGTTCAATAAAGTGGGCTTGTGTTGTCATTGCAAGGTAAAGTGTCACATTAACCAGTTTGTTACCATAGAACATACATTAAACTTCTTACAAGTTAAATGGATATCAATTAAAAAGTAAATTTTGTAAAAAGCATCCTCATTTTATCACAAAAGAGAAGTTATTTAGGTGTCATGCTATTTTTAAAAAGTAAAATTAACTTCAAAGAGAAGTAATGCTGTTACAGCGGTAACCACCATGACTGGTTTAAATATTACATGTATATAATACCATTTATACTTGTTTCTAAATCTAGTAAAACTGCAAAGCTACAAAGACCCAGATCTCCCATAGCATAATGCACCTGCAGATCAGGGTCTATGTTGTTTGTTTTACTGACTACTCCTAGCAAACTGCACAGAACCAGATCTGCCAGTGCATTATGCAATGGGAGATCTGGGTCTTTGCAATTTACAGTAGAACTCAGGGGCTATAAGTGGGTACAAACGATAATCAATCAGTGTATGGGAACATAGCATGCGTGCAACTGTTTCAAAATTTGTGATGTGTTCTAACTAGAAAAGTAAAGTACATAAAGTTCTTTGTGGCTAAGTTATGATGCAGTTCATTGGACATTTAGAATGTAGGCTCTCTCTCTTTTTAATATTTAGCTGCGCTGATATATTTTAACAGACTGGGCTTGCTTTGCAGGCTGGTAAGAATCATAGAATGGTCTTGTGTGATGTGAGTGAAATTTCTATCTGGAATTTTATTGCTGTCATTGATAGTTCAAAATGGAGCAAACCATAAAAATGAGGTAGTATGCTTAAATGCTTTTCTTTACAACGACCAAATTGTTGGTTCATTAGATTTATTTACATGTTGAAGTCATTTACTACAGTTCAGTATAATTAATTGAATAGAATTGCTGTATTGACAACATTAAAAGAACAAAACCTTTATATAAGCTGATTTAATTTGAAATTACTGTCCAGAAATTGTTCCCATCTTGATATAGAAACCTATTATAGTATGTAAAGAGAAAAATCAAAATACATGTATGATGCAAAGATGCATTTTTCGAGTTATTCAATATATACATTCTAATTTATTACATTTTATTAATTAAAAAAACCAAAGTCAAACTTTGTACAAAAATCATTAGACTGTCTATGGCATTCATACACTAGAGTATAAAGTCTGACATTTTAGAAGTAAAGTTAAACCTGGTAGCATCTTGTCTATTCAAGTGCAAAAGAGCAGAAATACCAGTGCATAGAAAAATCAATTTTGTTGACTGGTTGTAAAATTGTCTTTTACTTTCAGATGACTAGGTTTCTTACTAAGTCTGTATGGGTTCACTGGAAACTGCATTGTTATCGACTTTATGGCATGTTGATATATTTCCTGTGCTGTGTTCTTAAGATACGTATCATCCTGTTTTATGTATTTCTTTTGTTGATAATCAGTTAGAAGCTTGACTAAGCATCTATTGTCCCATAACGTTTTCCAAACCCTTTTTGTTCCCTTCTCAGGACATACTTTAGTTACTTCAGATGACACTAATTGTTCACATATAGGACTTAAATTTATATGATATGCACTATAGTACAACATTTGTTGTATATTTACTATTTACTATATTTTAACTGGAGCAGAGAAAGATGACTCTCAAATCTGTTTTGTGTAATAAATGTGTAAGTAATAAATGTATAGATGATAAATGTTTAGATAATATTTCATATAAGGCCAGTGTAATGTTACTGACGCCTGTGTACAGAACAGACCTTGATCTACCTTTGTACAGTTTGTCAGCAGATACATGTTTAGTGAACTTGTTCCTATTATGAATGATGAGATGCCGCATCTGTTGGCAAATTTGTAATTGCAGAACTGATTCTAAGTTGTTTGCAATAGTGTAAAGTAGCCTGTAATTCATGTCTGTTATTTCTCTGTTGTCTTCATTTGTGTTTTAAGAATCTACCATTAAATTTTAAAGTTAACTAAAACTGGATGATTATCCATTACTTTTAACAGTACTTTGAAATTATTGGAAATGATTAAATGAATTAATTCTTTTAATCTACAAGATAGCATCACATTGGCTATCCTTCACCTTTTGGCAATTTAAACCATTTATATTTTAATTGAAAGTTGGTCATTATTTTTTTTCCTAACATAATCATTATTTTCCATGGAATTTAAATTAAATAATAGAAACATCATTAAGGGGTTAGAAATTTTTTTCACGGATTCGCAGTGTACTAGTTGGCCATTAACAATGAAAGAGAAAAGTATGGCAGTTCATAGAATGTTTTACACGATGAAATTAAACTTGTACAGTTTTCCTAAGGAGATTGAAAATAATCTAAATTTTAGTCTACAAAGGATTACACAGAAATTTTGCATATAGCCTCTGTGGGTTTTCATGGCAACTGTGAGAAAGAAAGATAAAATTGATTAAATATTAGTCTGCGTTTTCAGAATTACACTGGCCCACATAGATACGGTTGGGGGAGGGGGGGTTCTTGGGTAATCCTGGAGTCTGGGTAACTACAGGGTTTAACAGTTCTGAAGATTGGTATCTTTTTCTCCAGATTAATATGTAAAAAGAAAGTTAATTAAAATCACCAACCCAGAACAGGAAAAAAAATATATAACTTTTTGCATGATAACATTAAGTACTTATCCTTTTGAACATTGCCATCTAGAGACAGACATTTTTGTACCCAACTGAAGATCTTGAGAGAATTTTTACCAGCATGTCCTAAATTATTTAAATCATAATCAGTTAATACTTTTTTATTTCCTGGCAACTGATCAAGTTATAAAAGCCAAAAGAAACAGTATCATTATAGTTAAGGCAGCATGGAATTCTCTTAAACATTGTCAAAGATAAGACTAATCAACTACCATGTTCTCTCTAAATGGACTTGACTGATCTCCTTCAGTTGTAGAAGTCATAAGATAGTTGAGCCTGAAGGATGTACAATGATACATAATGACAATTTATTATTTCATTGTCACTGGTTTGGAAATGAACACTCGGGTAGTTTTCATGTCATTCATCCATCAGTGAATGTGTTACAAATAGCTTTGACATTTATTTCCAGTTATTTAGAAGTATATGATGCATTGAATTTTACACTAGTCTGTAAATGGTGCCATAATATCTTCTGTGTTTGCAATGCAGAAATTCATGCAGGTGTCATTTGCATATTTATGTTAAATTATGATTTTGCAAATGTATTTAGCACAGAGGTAACTAACAGGACTAATCAGTAGATCTGGATGCATGAAGTCTGTCAGGACTAATCAGTAGATCTGGATGCATGAAGTCTGTCAGAACTAATCAGTAAATCTGGATGCATGAAGTCTGTCAGGACTAATCAGTAGATCTGGATGCATGAAGTCTGTCAGGACTAATCAGTAAATCTGGATGCATGAAGTCTGTCAGGACTAATCAGTAGATCTGGATGCATGAAGTCTGTCAGGACTAATCAGTAAATCTGGATGCATGAAGTCTGTCAGGACTAATCAGTAGATCTGGATGCATGAAGTCTGTCAGGACTAATCAGTAAATCTGGATGCATGAAGTCTGTCAGGACTAATCAGTAGATCTGGATGCATGAAGTCTGTCAAGACTAATCAGTAAATCTGGATGGATGAAGTCTGTCAGGACTAATCAGTAGATCTGGGTGCATGAAGTCTGTCAGGACTAATCAGTAAATCTGGATGCATGAAGTCTGTCAGGACTAACCAATAGATCTGGATGCATGAAGTCTGTCAGGACTAATCAGTAAATCTGGATGCATGAAGTCTGTCAGGACTAATCAGTAGATCTGGATGCATGAAGTCTGTCAAGACTAATCAGTAAATCTGGATGCATGAAGTCTGTCAAGACTAATCAGTAAATCTGGATGTATGAAGTCTGTCAGGACTAATCAGTAGATCTGGATGCATGAAGTCTGTCAGGACTAATCAGTAAATCTGGATGCATGAAGTCTGTCAGGACTAATCAATAGATCTGGATGCATGAAGTCTGTCAGGACTAATCAGTAAATCTGGATGCATGAAGTCTGTCAGGACTAACCAATAGATCTGGATGCATGAAGTCTGTCAGGACTAATCAGTAAATCTGGATGCATGAAGTCTGTCAGGACTAATCAGTAGATCTGGATGCATGAAGTCTGTCAAGACTAATCAGTAAATCTGGATGCATGAAGTCTGTCAAGACTAATCAGTAAATCTGGATGTATGAAGTCTGTCAGGACTAATCAGTAGATCTGGATGCATGAAGTCTGTCAGGACTAATCAGTAAATCTGGATGCATGAAGTCTGTCAGGACTAATCAATAGATCTGGATGCATGAAGTCTGTCAGGACTAATCAGTAAATCTGGATGCATGAAGTCTGTCAGGACTAATCAGTAAATCTGGATGCATGAAGTCTGTCAGGACTAATCAGTAGATCTGGATGCATGAAGTCTGTCAGGACTAATCAGTAGATCAAGCAACACAGACCCAGATGTACTGGCATATCATGCAACAGCTGATCTAGAACTGTGTTGTTTGTGATTGGAACTGATTTATAAGTGAGTACCAGTGTACAGTATATGGTGTTTTGAAAGCTCTGTGTAAAATTTCCATGCAAAATTTAAAATTGACAATTTCCATGCAAAATTTAAAATTGACAGTTTCCATGCAAAATTTAAAATTGACAATTTCCATGCAAAATTTAAAATTGACGATTTCCATGCAAAATTTAAAATTGACGATTTCCATGCAAAATTGTAATTGACAATTTTCATATTGCTTATTAGTGCATCTTAAAATTGCATAATTTCATGTCGTTAATTAAAATAGATAATGAACGGAACTAAGTATCTTTAATAACAGCACATTTTATCAGGTCTTTTTTTTTTTGTGCCACAGGTTATTTATGCTAAAGAAGTCAACACTCAGTTGTTATGAATGCAGATCAATTTATTTGTTTAAATTTTTGATGAACATTCTTTATACAGCCATGTTAGATTCAGTACTAGGCATCATGTGATTGGTGTTCGACCATAACTGTAGAATTCTGTGGATTCATATGAGAAAACTTTGATCACTGGAGTCATGGATGAAGATGGCACAAAAACTGCACTGAAAACTGTTCTTCTAAAACAGAAATGGATGACTGTGTGTCGTAGTTCAAAGTAAGTGATACGGTGTATCTAACCTTTTTGTGTGTATTTTATATTGTCAGTAATTTAGTTACATGTATAGCGGTCACGTGTAATGTAACTGTAATGAATTTACAGTGTTTCTTATTTTGTGATTCTTAAAATTTGTTTAAATTGTTTGATTTTATTTGTTTTAAGTGTCATTTATGTGCTGCTTAATGTACAGGGTGATTGTTTTGTGTTTGATTCTAAATTTACCATGCCCATAATATAAAATACATTGCATTTCTGTTGCTATTTTGTTTTTGAAGATACAAAGCATTATTTTGACATTTTCATTGTTGAATTTGAAAGTAGGAATTTATGTATTATGCATCTAGGTTTTTCATAACAATTCTTAGTAAGGGCTTTGCTAAAGCACATTTAGACTATTTGGAATACTAGGTGACATACAATATATATATGTGTGTGTGTGTGTGTGTGTGTGTGTGTGTGTGTGTGTGTGTGTGTGAGAGGTGTGGTAGCTCAGTATACTGGTAGAGTGCTGGATTGATAATCCAAGAGTTGTGAGTTCTGTATCTACTAAGGTCTAATTGACTGCCTTAGCATGTGTCCATAGATAGTTTACATTTTATGGTCATTATATTGTTTTCTTTTATGTTGATTTTAACATCATTTCAACACATTATTGACCATATCATACCAAGGAAATGGAAGCTATGTGACTCATCCAAGCTGGCTTGATTGGGTTTTGAGCCCAGAACCTTTTGTTTGCAGCCAAAAGAAGTGCTGAAAGTATCATTCAGAACTAAATGAACATAATTTATATCATTGAAATATTTCATGCTGTTGATATAAACTTATCGTTGCTGTCATCCTTGTTAAAGAATAATCAGATATAAACCAATGCTAATTTGTTTTACCAGTATAGTATGTGTTTTATTGTTAGTTGGCGGCCATTTTATCCACATGGGTCATTTTTCATTTGACCATGTTAAATGGGTCATTTTTCGTTTGGTCATGTTATCAACATGTCATTTTTCATTTGGTCATGTCATCAACATGGGTCATTTTTCATTTAGCCATGTTATCAACATGGGCCATTTTTCTTTGGTCATGTCATCAACATGGGTCATTTTTCATTTGGTCATGTTATCAACATGGGTCATTTTTCATTTGGTCATGTCATCAACATGGGTCATTTTTCATTTGGTCATGTTATCAACATGGGTCATTTTTCATTTGGTCATGTCATCAACATGGATCATTTTTCATTTGGTCATGTCATCAACATGGGTCATTTTTCACGGGTCATTTTTCATTTGGTCATGTCATCAACATGGGTCATTTTTCATTTGGTCATGTCATCAACATGGGTCATTTTTCATTTGGTCATGTTATCAACATGTCATTTTTCTTTGGTCATGTCATCAACATGGGTCATTTTTCATTTAGCCATGTCATCAACATGGGTCATTTTTCATTTGGTCATGTCATCAACATGGGTCATTTTTCATTTAGCCATGTCATCAACATGGGTCATTTTTCATTTGGTCATGTCATCAACATGGGTCATTCTTCACTTGGTCATGTTATCGACATGGGTCATTTTTCAATTAGCCATGTCATCAACATGTGTCATTTTTCATTAGGTCATGTCATCAATATGAGTCATTTGTCATAAACTTCATAATCGTAAATCTCACACAGTGAAATAAGGCCATTGTATATGTGAACCCTGGTGCTGTATAAGTCTGGTTCAGTTGCTATCTTACTTACATCATGTGTCTGTGATGACCCGTCGTCATTAGTGTTTGCCATTTACCGGTACATATTTGCAATATATGCGTTTGAGGACTACATGCACTACCGAATTTGTGTCTTGAATGACATTCTTAGCAATGGTATAGCAACAACACTTAATCTTTCTTTGTTTTCAAGGACAATCAGCCAGTTTTTTTCAGAGTTCTTATATTTGTTTCTGTCATTGTTGGAAAGTCATGTATCTGTAAGACATGTCACACTAAAATGTGTGTACAAAATGGCCTCCCTAGCTATGATCTGACTTTTACAGAGACCATGTAAAATCAACTGTTTAATTATTTTTAACAAAACAAACCTTAAGTCTGTTTAAAAAATCTAGTAGAACTGTAATGGTATCACTGGTAGACATGTGATTTTTAATGGGGGGATATAGTTTAAAAAGATATGGTTCCTTTTGCTTACAATGACCTAATGTACTTTTTTAATTGGGAAAAAATAGCAATGGGGGGGGGGGTATACCAATCCCAATTCCCCTCCTCACCGAACTTCCTCTTAATTCATTCCTGAATGTAGTATTTTATTAATGTTTATAGTTGATGCTGGTCAGCCATTTAAAAGTGGATGCTGTTAATAAAAATACAAACTTAAGGACTTCTTTTCCAAAACTGCTATTTTTGAGAAAAATTGATGGGAAACATCCATAAACAGACAACATTTTTAATTGCTTTTCTAACCATTTTCACTCTGTACATTGCTAGTGATTGAGACTGGTTTATAACACTAAATGGGAATCAAAATTCATACAAAATGCTCAGTACCCAATGAAAATGGACTTCTCTGCCATGGCTTATAAATATTTAATGGTTTTGTCAATGTACCATTATCAAATGTATTATAGAAATTGGTTGCAGTGATATAATGGGTGTTTGATATGTTTATCAATCTTTTCCAGTCTGATCTCCACTGTCCCTTCATGTATAACAATGGAGATCAGGTTTTAAGTGTTTAAATTGATTCTCCTGGGATAATTTAAAACAATTTTAAAAAAAAAACTTTATCCAGTTTATAATGTCAATAATTAATAGCATGTATCAAAAATGATAGTTTCACTTCATTCTTGTTTGTTCATGTTGGTGTAAAGTTGTGATGGTCAAACCGAAGTTTAAAGTTGTGATGGTCAAACCAAAATTTAAAGTTGTGATGGTCAAACCGAAATTTAAAGTGGTTTTCAGTTTCACCTTTTTTTTCATGCTATTAGTTTGTATTATTTCCCTTCATCTTTCAGCTAACTAAAATGGAGGGGGTGGGGCACTCTGGATAGGTTACCTCGTAATTCAAACAGAGTTTTAGCAAGATTCTTTAAACATGTGACATTTAGTAATATTAAAGGTGGATTTAGAACCATGCTAACATTATTAATGGTATGGCAGTCTTGAACAATGAGATCAGTCCACTCTCCTATTTATTCAATGGAAGGATCGTGTTTACCTGGGGTATATTAAATTTCACATATATGTCAAAAGTAAAACGCCTTCTTACCATATACCTACAGATTCAAGAGGATTGCATGGTTCTGTGTTCAAGTATTCACAATTGAAATTGAAGTTGAATTCCTGACTGCCATATATATATGAAATATTACATAATGAAAATTTGTTCATTACAGAGTTTATATCAGAAGTGAGAACCTATCCTGGAATTCAGAATTTTCAAATGTGGAAGTATATTAATATATATACCTGATATGTTTTTCATGGCTCTATTAGATTTGTATGGTGTTGATTGAAGTCAGATGCAGCTGTGATTAGGATTGTTTCTCATCTTGTAGCAATCATGTGGTATATCCATGGAGTGAATATGGGAATTATTTTTCAAAAGTGCTCACAACCAGGTTCCACACAAGTGAGATTCTTTAAATTTACATTAGTTCTGACCAGTCTTTTGCAGAGAGCTGTAGGTTGGTATCATACGTAAATTAAGGGTGATATTTATTATTAGCATTACTTTTTTTTGAAACTTATTTATATCTATTTGATAGTTACATGAAATTTTTTTAATTTAGCTGTAAAATAACTGTTATAAGGGGTGGATCCAGATTTTTTTCTCTGGGGTCAGCTATGAAAATAGTAGTTTCTTTGTTTCACAAATGTTAAAATTTCTTTTGCTTTGTTTCTTTAGTGTATAATATTGACTATACATACCCCCCATCCCACTCCCCTTCCACAATCCATCTGACACACCACTGGTAAGTGTTTCTTGATTGAAATTCCATACAAAAGCACTATATTTTAAGGCAACATTTGTTAAAAAAAGTTCAGCTGGAACTTTTCCAACATACATTTTCAATGTTCAGTTTTCAGAAATTCATTGCCAATATTTTACTATTAAGTTTACCACAAGTATACACCCCTTCTGATCTTTAAAGGAGGAGGATTGGGTGGGTGGCACCTAACTTTAGATGTTACAGTTTTGATACTACATAACTGCAATGCATTTTGACAGCAAATGTAATCATATGCATTGCTGCACCTATTCTTTTATATCTGATAGGCCTGATCATGTATTTTAGCCATATGACTTAATGAACAAGCAGAAACAAAACATGCATTATAATTATTTCTGACTGATACATGTATCTAGATTAGATTATTGTAAATAAAACTAGGTTAAAAAAATTAAATATTCGACCAGCTGCCATTTCATTTTTATTAGTTGCCAAAATGTTTTTAAAAAATGACAAAGTTCAAAGGATTTACATTGAGTTTTGAAGTAACCTATTTGACTTTTATTTATAAAGTTGAGGTTACTCACTTGTAAAATCTCTATGGCTTAATAGATGACCAATATAGAAGTTAGCAGTCATAAATATTTGGAAGGGGTTGATTGAAAACATCTTTAAAATGTTTGAACTGTGGGGTGGGGTGAATTTTGACGTTAGCAAATAGCTTGTTCTACTGACCATCAAATAAGTATTTTCATCTATCTTGTAATTTCAACAATATAATCTAGGTATTACTACTAATTTTAATATTTCCAATGCTTAGTTTCTGCTGTACTCGTTTTGACCACTAATATGGATATGTAAGAAAGCTTGCCAGTAGCTAACCATGTGTCAGTAGTTCTTCCCATGGTTTTTCACAAGGGCTCGTTTCTTACAATTTACCTGTCTTTTAAGGGTTTTCCGGGGCTCTTCCTTAACCAAATATTGTATACAGGCCTATGGTTATAGACCAGTCATGCACTGAAAAATGGTGTTAAACAAATAACAACAATAACAGACCAAATTTAATATTGCCCAAACACAAGCATAAACTTTAATTTGAGACAACTAATATCATTGAATGTCTGAAATTGTACTGTCATAAATCCAGAAGAACATATAATAAAATGTAAAACACCACACATGCACTGATCACGTTGCATAAGCTTTCATAAATATGTTGATTAATACCATGATACAAATCAATTTTTAAACTCTGTGGTCACCCTCTTGGTCCTGTCTGCACAAAACTGTTACTATGTCACAAATGATACATTTTCAAGTCATTAAAAATAAACATAAAATAAATGAAACATCATAAAATAAAGTGTATATAAAATAAATGAAGATTCAAAAGCATTATAGAAAGTATATATAAAATAAATGAAAATTCAAAAGCATTATAAAAAATGTTTATAAAATAAATGAAAGTTCAAAAGCATTATAAAAAGTGTATATAAAATAAATGAAAATTCAAAAGCATTATAAAAAGTGTTTATAAAATAAATGAAGAAAAAAAAAATTAAACTGTACTGAAACAGGTACATTTTATAATAAAGGAATAATTTACCATATAGACGCATTTATAGGCCAGGTCTGCCGTTTACCCTGTTCTGCCATTCCACAATACCCCAGCAGATCAGGGTGTAATAATAATAATAATAATAATAATAATAATAATAATTAATGTGGATAACATATTTAAAAATAGAAGGCCATGTGCCACGTGGTCCTCAATTTCTGTAATAGTTTGTGTTTTAAAACAATTGTCTTCAACAAAATGTCACTTCTACACACCCAAGTACCTTCACACATCTGCACAGGTACATACATCTCTGCATGTCAGAAGTCATGCACCAAATAAAACATACACATTATGTCAGGATACAATGATAAAATTCTTTATTGGGAGGCTATAATAGTTATCATTCAGGCTGGTCATTCCAGCTGGTCAAGAAAGAATTTCTGTAATGAGGGTTTAAACAAAGCAAGGGAATTTAAATTATGTATTTTCCAGGGTAATGAATTCCAAAAGGTAGATGCTGATACAGTGAATGAGCTTTTGAAAGCGTTTATTTGCGACAGAGGAATCTAGAGATCATTGTTAGTTTTTAATTGGAGAGTATGTTCAGTATTTAATGATCTTTGTTCAGTTAGGTTAGAGATATATGCTGGAAAAGATTATTTGAATATATAAGTAATGCAACAATATGGAAAACCTTTTCTTGACATGTTCTCAATATATAGATATACATTGTATATGTAAAGTTAATTCTGTCTTTAAGATGTTCAGTGCCATTCAGGCATTCCATCAACAAATACATATTGTCTTTAAGATTCTGACTGCCATTCAGGCATTCCGTCATCAAGTTCATAATGTTGGTTGCCATTCAGGCATTCCTTCAGCAAGTTCATATTCTCTTTCAGATGTTAGCTGCCACTAAGGCATTCTTTCAGTAAATTCAAAATATTTGTTGCCATTCATGCATTCCTTCAGCAAGTTCATACTGTCTTTAAGATTCTGGCTTTCATTCAGGCATTCCATCAAAAGTTCATATTGTCTTTAAGATGTTGACTGCCATTCAGTCATTCCATCAGCATGTTCATACTGTTGGTTGCCATTCAGGCATTCCTTCAGTAAGTTCATATTCTCTTTCAGATGCTAGCTGCCATTAAGGCATTCTTTATGCAAATTCAAAATATTTGTTGCCATTCATGCATTCCTTCAGCAAGTTCATACTGTCTTTAAGATTCTGGCTCTCATTCAGGCATTCCATCAAAAGTTCATATTGTCTTTAAGATGTTGACTGCTATTCAGTCATTCCATCAGCATGTTCATACTGTTGGTTGCCATTCAGGCATTCCTTTAGCAAGTTCATATTCTCTTTCAGATGCTAGCTGCCATTAAGGCATTCTTTATGCAAATTCATAATATTGGTTGCCATTCAGGCATTCCTTCAGCAAGTTCATATTCTCTTTAAAATGTTGGCTGCCATTCAGGCATTCCTTCAGCAAGTTCATACTGTCTTCAAGATTATGGCTCTCATTCAGGCATTCCATCAAAAGTTAATACTGTTTTTAAGATGTTGGCTGCCATTCAGGCATTCCATCAGCAAGTTCATACTGTCTTTAAGATGTTGGCTGCCATTCAGGCATTCCTTCAGCAAGTTCATACTGTTGGTTGCCATTTAGTCATTCCTTCAGCAAGTTCATATTTTCTTTAAAATGTTTGCTGCCATTCAGGTATTCCTTCAGCCAGTTCATACTCTCTTTGAGATGCCATTCAGTCATTCCATCAGCCAGTTCATACTCTCTTTGAGGTGCCATTCAGTCATTCCATCAGCAAATTCATACTCTCTTTTAGATGCCATTCAGTCATTCCATCAGCAAGTTCATACTCTCTTTAAGATGCCATTCAGTCATTCCATCAGCAAGTTCATACTCCCTTTAAGATGCCATTCAGTCATTCCATCAGCAAGTTCATACTCTCTTTTAGGTGCCATTCAGTCATTCCATCAGCAAGTTCATACTCTCTTTTAGATGCCATTCAGTCATTCCATCAGCAAGTTCATACTCTCTTTAAGATGACTGCCATTCAGGCATTCCTTCAGCAAGTTTATTTTGTAGCAGTTATTACGTCACATTCGCAACTTCGATGTCAATCTTACCAATCACATCTCGGTATATTTATTTTTAATCGCAGAATTGGTCGATGGAGTCTGAATAATTTACGCACATATTGTCTTCATGATGTTGTATTTTTTATTATTGTTGCTTAGATGGTTAAATTATGACAGGAAATACATATTAAAATGTAGCAACCACTGATGGCTCCGTCACACGGACTCCTCCCTACTTGTTTACGCAACCGCGTCACTACCAACGATACTCACCGATATCTCTGGATCCACCCCTGTTAAGTACACACTTCACTTGACAAAATACAGTCTATGAAAAGGAACGAGTCAAAGTAAAATTAGGAGCTTCGAGGGTAGACGGATTAAAACTGAACGTCGTCAAGCAATACATTTATTTAAATATGGATTAAATCACGATGGTTTGTTACGCTTTTCTAGTACATATTTAGCTAACAAATAGATAATGTAATTGATAATCTGATAAAAATCGAGCTCTGCTTCCGTGCTTGTAGTAAATAAATAATCCCCGTTACAATGAAATCTCAATCTTAGTCACAATGATCAAACTGTGTTAACACATGACCGGTACGTCGCGTTACGGAGACAGATAAGAACTGAGCGTCTTACGATAATTTCATTCGTATGGTGACCGTTAAAATTTAAAATTTCTTCTAAGAATTTCTCGGCTGTTACTAAAGATAGAAAACTTCTAATGATTTCTCAAAAGCCTCTCAACATATAACGACCACTTTGGACAACATCCAAACTTTGAGGATTTTTAGATAAGATATCATCACAGTAATTTTTTTAAAAAGATATTCCTATATATTTCGGCCATTAAAATATGGCTCCTATTCATTTAATCAAGAGATGAAGATAGAGGGTGTATGTTAGTACTAATTTCTCGAAACATTTCAAAATATATGTTGTAGATTGTTTTGCCCGAACAAAAAGTCGTGAGTAGAAACATGGTTGATTGCAAATGACAGATAAATATGGTTAGATAGCATGCGGTATAAAATCAAAGTTGACTATAACTTTAAATTTATATATTCTCGGAGAATAGAATTTAACAGATTCAAAAACATACAACTTACCAAAGATTCAGTTTCATGGCTGACATTGGCAGAGAATTTGAGATCTGAAATGGATGTCAAGCGTGTCAACATAATACATTATGGCTTTGGAGTTGCACTTACATCTATAGTCAGTGGATTAGTGTGACTTTTTCAACACACACACACACACACACACACACACACACACACACACACATATATATATGCTTCTAAAATAGGTCAGTTAAATTTGTAAGAGTTGGTCATCTATGGTTCTGGTTTTTGAGATGCAGTGATATTGTTTATTACCGGTGAAATAATATGATGTCTGCCATTTAATTCGTATTGTATTTGCATAAACTGATTGATAACATTTTGAAAGATCAGGATAATAATTACGCCACTGCGAGGTCGCATGCATCTTTTGAAGAAACGACCGTGTTTGGTGGGAAAATAGTTAAGTGTTAAAAAAGTTTCCAGTCGGTGACGAAGATCTTTTCAACAGTAAGGGGGAATCACTTTGGGATTATGATTTATCAACGTTCATAATATTTCCAAAATATAATTGTAATTCTTTCAAAATGAATAAATTCTTTTGCTACCTGTCTAACATTTATAGTAGTGATGAATTGTGTTGTAATCTGAAAGAGTAAAATTCTGAAAGGAAAGTAGCTTTAATATATTGAGTATAAAATATCAAAAGCTTGTGGATGTGGAACTATGTGGGCTGTAATAGACGCTAGAAATGGTGGAAAATCCATCACTAGACGAGTTTCCAGGGGATTTTAAGTATTCTCTAGATTAAGTTATTTCTATCTTTTAGGGAGCGATTTCGGTGTAGTGTTTTCCTAAACCACAGTTGTTTTTGGTCATTGAAGTAATTTTTAATAAATTTAAGGTGTAATTCTCAGCTACAACACGAATACACACGCATAGAAAACAGATACACACGCACGCGCGCGCGCACACATGCACACGAATCGTTAAAGTTAATGACAAAAATTAAAGAAAAACAAAATTGTACAAGTTTGCTATTATGTGGCGATACTGCGCATTCCAACTCCAGGTAATCAAAGTGCAATCTGAGTTAAACGTGACAAGGATTGTGTAAGCAGCTTTATAGCCCAATAAGTTGGAATTTGACCCGACTGAGAATCATGGTGTCATTAAAAGAATGCAATTCATCAGGAAAACGTACGTCTAATAAATGGTATCCACGCAGTCTTTTAATGTCCCATAGAGCTCTAAGGAACGAATCTGTTCATCAAAATACATGAAATAGTGCATTAAAGTTCCATGTATTTTTGAAGTGTACAGATAGGTATTTAATATGTCTTTAAACTGACGATACGTTTATTATTTCATCAATAAAATACACCATTAATGCCCGTAAAATGAATTCATATAGTACTGTAAGTAATTTACGTTAGCATCCAATTACACTCAGACGATCTTAAAAGCATTGAACCTCCTTATATTGCTTACAATACAGTATTTGTTTATTCACCAAACCTTTCTAAGTTTACGACTTGAGTATTTAAAATGGTAACCATTAAGAGTGAAAATTTAAGGCAAATAGTTAATTCCAAATGCAAATGGATGTATGCACGTTCATCTACGTCCTGCGCGTTATTTAATTTTAAATTCACCTTCCACTCTGTAATTAAATATTTACTAGACTGAAATTGTGAATTTAACAGCTGATCGTTATTTCCTTGAGTATACATTGATATCAGCTTGTGTTGACCATTTCTAGATTTCAGGATAAAAGGGACAACAGTTACTGAATTCAGACTTTATACCTTCACATAACAGTTTAAGTATCTGTTGAGTGTGGGGAAAATGATATCTTAGAGGTTTCATGTATGAGTTGATGAACGTTGGATATTGCATCCATGTCTTTGAACATTGGACAGATAAGGGAATTAAGTCCTAAAATGGCAATAAGAACTCCTGTCCACAAAAACAATATTGAACAATTTTATCCAGGATATATTTACAGGCCATTTGTCATGTTGCAGTTACTTGCCCCATATTACTGGTGATCTGAGTACAGATAAGGGCTGTTAGCGCCCCTCTGACAGATAATATTACGCGACTGATGTGAAAAATATTGGATATATATATCATCTTAAACACGTGTGATCTCGTATCTACATATATGTGTGATATGGAAATAAAGACAGAAGAACCAGATCTGAAGCAGTGTCATGTTGGAAATAAGATGAACAACAAGCTCAGCTTTGCTGCTTTGGCAAAGAAAGTACTTTTGGATAAAAAGGCTGAAGACAGGTAAGAGGTTTGGTTATAACTAGATAGATGATATGACGCGTGTAATCAGATTTCTTTATTATCTAATCATGATTTCAAACTAAAATGAAAACAAACAAAAACCATTCAAATTTGTTATAATCCGTTTTAAGAGATCGTCTATTTATTACAGACCCAACAGTTATTCATTCATACCATTTTTACTCTTATAAAGAAAACAACCGAAGTCTCTGAAGCTGGTTGATATCTTAATTCGAGTAACTTTTTATCAGCTTCAGTATTCAAATGACGTATTTTAGCTGTAGACAGAATACACGGAACTAACAACAGCATAGATTCAGTATTCAAATACCGTATATGTCTATAGAAAGAATGCACAGAACAATAAAAAAAACCCACCATAGATTCAGTATTAAAATACTGTATTTGTCTAAATTAAAAACATAGATTTAGTATTCAAATACCGTATTATGGCCATAGAGAAAATACACGGAACCAGAAACAGCATAGATTCAAAGAAGCAGGAACAACTTGTAATGTCAAATCTCAGGTGAGATATTTAAAAAATATAGTTTAGGTGAATAACCTCGATAACAATATGTAGATGCCAAGATACCTGTGTTTTCGTTGACCATGATCCCAGGTATATGTAGACGACATGAATCCTGTGTTTTCGTTGACCATGATCCCAGGTATATGTAGACGACATGAATCCTGTGTTTTCGTTGACCATATACATGGGATATGTATATGTAGACGACAGGAATCCTGTACAAAATAAATAATATTATCTGTTATAGAATAGCCATTTCGGAATCCTGCTTGAGTTTTATATAGTAAATTATTGTTGTCAGGAATTTAGAGAGTCTTAAATTTAATACAGCGGTAAAACTTTATCAATACATTTAACTAAAGTAATTGGACAACATCTTGATTTATCGGTTTATCACCTTTCTTTTATATAAATTGCCACACACAAACAAACAAAAAAACACCTTGAGTCCAACCATCTGGGAGGTCGTGGGTTCGATCCCCGGTAGAGTCATACCAAAGACTTACAAAAATGGTACTAACAGCTGCCTCGCTTGACGTTCAGCATTAAGAGGTTAGTGTTAGGACTGGTCGGCCTGGTGTCAGGATAATGTGACTGGGTGGGACATCATGATACATGTCTGCGGCATGATGCCCCAGTGGTAGACATCACTATAAACTGCCTCACTGCAGACATCGTAGTGATATGACTGAAAAATTGTTAAAGCTACGTTAAAAATCCTAAACAAACAAACAAACAAACCAACCATCTGGTACAAAGACAGCATTCAAGAGTATTTTAAAAGGTGTTGTATATATATATTTCATGTGAGCTTTTTACATATTCGCTTACCGCTCCAGTGGCCTAATAGTTAAAGCGTCTACCTCGGATGCGGAAGGTCGAGGTTTCGATCCCCGGCCGAGTCATACCAAGGACTTACATAAATAGTACTAGCAGCTTTATCGCTGGCGTTCATGCTACACGTCTACGGCATGCTGCCCCAGTGCTAAACATCACTATAAACTGCCACAGTGCAGACATTGTAGCGATATGACTGAAAAATTGTTAAAGCTACGTTAAAAATCCAAATCACACACACACATACACACACACACACACACACACACACACACACACACACACATGTTCATTTAATATATTATCAACTGAACTTGTTTGATTTGTATTTACATCTTCTTCAGCTGTAACTGACTCATTCAAACAAGGGTTGTCGACAACATCAGCCCTTACACCGTTTCTTGGATTACCACTCGGTTGTCACTATCTTTTATCCTCGAATCCCACAATATTATGGTTCTACTTTCATGATCTACATGAACATATGTATAAATACATGTATCTGATTTCTTCGAATTTGGTATGTTAAAGCACAGAGAAAGTCTGAAAACAAAGGATTAAAATCAATCACTTCAATTTTTGTTACAATAGGAAACCACTTAAAGTCGTTACCCGATAATCAATTAAACACTTATCACTGGATGTGCATTTAACAATTTCATGTCTACACTCAAGCTTCCGTTAGAAAGTTTTCAGCTTGGCATTTAAAGTTGCCAACGAGAAAACTACGATTATAGCTAATTTACACATGTGTAGCATTTCATTCTGTACTTTGGTAAATGCTCTGTTAGAGTCCAATACTTCTAAGGGTATACCTACTGATCTAACAATATGTCATTTCACGTTATGTCTGTTATTCTAATTTTGATACATAAATATGTATTCTAATTCCGCAACATCCTCTCTCTCTCTCTCTCTCTCTCTCTCTCTCTCTCTCTCTCTCTCTCTCTCTCTCTCTCTCTCTCTCCTATTCTAGTCCAGCATGTATTTGTTGAAAGTGTCCAAGAGAGGTTATAAATCTTGTAGATAAGGGAAAGATGAACAATATCAAGTTTTTTTTTTATAAAAAAGGTACAGAGCTTTTCTTATTTTGTTTTCTTTCTGATAATACTAATGTCTATGGGAATCTTGTATCCAGAAACAAAAGAGACAATTCCAGTTACATTTCATTCAACTCCAAGCTGGAGTCTTTCTAGTCCTGTTAAGTTGGAGGCAGAACAATTATCCCATATAGTATCAGCTTACTCTTCAGCAGGGAATAGAGAGAGAGAGAGAGAGAGAGAGAGAGAGATAGTAATTCTAATTATTTCGCACCACAATTAAATTGATGAACTTGCTTTTCTTTAACTATTCCACCCAGTTACATGCCCGTGTCTCATAATATCATTCCCCGAACTCTTATCAGTACCACACATATCTGTAAAAACCATGGTACATCCGTGTTAACTGACATACTAGCGAGCCACCCCTTGAAGTTTTACATTGATTTATTGGCTACGGTGTTGTGAAACAACTCTTGAACATTTTACCAGATAAGAATGCCTGCTTTTAGGCCAGATCAACTAGCCAGGATGAACTATATATATATATATATATATATATATATATATATATATATATATATATATATATATATATATATATCTTTGTAAGGACATGACAAGACGTTGCATTAAAAAATATTAGAAATAATACAGTCTTGTTTTCTGTGGGTTTGTAATATTCTTATTTTCTGTAAATGAAATCACGTGCAAGGTTACAAACGTACCTGTATAATTGTGTTGGAATTTACTGTTAAATAAGAGCTAGTCATTTTTGTCTAACATGTGGAGCATAATTCAGTCCTCTTCCAGTGACAGCAGTGTCGTTAAAAACATTTTTTCAAGTTGTATTTACAGTTTTGCAGGTGTGCGTACGTATGTGCGCGTGCATCAACACATATGAATTCAAGAGAGGGACCGGGTTGCGCGGAACACTTGTTAATTATACCCGGAAATGATGTTTTGTGCGTTTAAGTTCAACGCCATTTGTTTAGCACACGATAGGCTGACTGTACGTGGCAGCTAGTATAACGGAAGAAAAAATTGACCACCAATCGCGACAAGCTACTGGCACGCTTTCTCACGTATCCACCCTTTGCTCAAAACCTCACGGATAGAGGGTAAGTTAGCAGTGAGCGGTAAAGGCACTTCAGACGACACGGTTACCCGGGGTCTATGACCACATAGACGATATTCCATTTAAGGTGCGCAGCTCATTAGAAAATGCAACACAGCAGTTTCAAAATTCCGCACACACTGAAAAATATTAGCGGGAACGTCGCACTCGGCCACCCGGGGCCCCTTTAAATGGAGATGTGTTGGCATTAGTACGAAGGCGTTCTTAATACTGCATGCTGACGATTTGATTTTGTCAAGAAGTAGTGATGGTTTAAAAAATGGTATAGATACACCGACTGTTGTTTGAAACGGAAGTTAATGATAAATACCACTAAAACAGAGATCGTATTTTTTCTTCTTCATTTTTTTAAAAAGATTGTTGAGTCGCGAATAATGTAAGATTTATTATGGTGGAACAAAAAAAATAGAAATTATTTGTATATTTGTGTATTATGATTTTTTTTTTTACGACTAGTGGTTGATTTACAGAAGCAGTGAAACTTTCATTTACATTGACTAAATAGGCCTACTATAATTTTCTGATCCAACATTCTGTGCAATTTATTTGACGGTCATATTACTGCAGTTATATCGTGTGGAAATGTATTAAAACGTAATGCTGTGACAGAGTTAATTTGTTTTGTACATCTATTTTAGGTGTTAAACATGCAAAACAGAATGCTATTCTTCATGGTGAATTGGGAAGATAAACTCTTAGAATACCCTGTCTTTTGGAATTATTAAATGTCGGTTAAAATAAAATATCATAACAGCAAGAAATATACACTAGTTCTGTATGAGTTTATACTTAGTCTTTTTTATTAAACCCATTAACTTTCATAGGTAATTAAAATTAAAGAACTTTAAGAAACATTTATCGATTTTAAATCAAGCTGAAAACAGCACAGACATTTATATACACAACTTATCCTTTGTGCACAGAGGAACGCCAAGTGACTCGATTGCTTGTTGTTTGCTCACAGGAATGAGGGTTTATGTTGAATGCTTTCAATGCACCTTTCAGATTGTCTTTGAAGCGTTTTTTCCGACCTCCGTGGGATCACTCTCTTTACATTAGCACGCCATAGAAGAGTCTCCTAGGTAGCCAGGGTCTGGCATGCGTACAACATATCCTGCCCAGTGTAGCTGGCACTGTATCAGGTTGGTGTTTTTTTCAGGGCATTGTAGAAGTTCTTCATATCATGCTGGTCTGCTTAGATTTGGACTTCATCAGCTTTGTTGCTCAGCCATGTGTCTCGCATATGACGGATCTTCTGCTGTACATTTCTGCGTATGTTGTTGTTACACATCTTTCTTAGAGGTGGACTTGAGGTTGTTGAGGTAGGTTTAAAGGAGGCGGTGTTTCTCATCCAGTAACTTCTTAATCTCGTCGCAGTTCTCATCAAAAGTCTTGATCCTTTCTGGTCTGGTTGAGGGTCCTGTGATGTGGTGTAGAGTAGCTCTCTGAATTCCGCACAGTCAGTCTTCACATTCTGATTGTCGAGAGGTTTGGATTTCAGACGTTCTTCCAGAGCATTCATGAGAAACTGTTTGATACTGGTGCATTTCAGGTTGGTGATGTTCAGTCGTTTAGAATCCTTTCACTGTGGGCGTCTTCTGGGCTGAATGAGGATGTTGAGCTTGGTGATGATGAGGCAGTGGTCTGTCCAGCAGTCAGCATCAAACAAGGATTTGGTCACACGCACATTGTGCCTGTCCCTCTTCCTGACAATGACGTACTCTGTGAGGTGCAAGTGCTTAGAGCATGGGTACATCTATGACGTCTGGTTACGCGTAGGGAGGTGGAAGACTATTGGTGATCAGCAGTTCATGTTCGGTGCATGCCTGGAGCAAAAGGAGACCGTTGCTGTTACAGTGACCCACTCCATCTCGGGCAACGTGATCACAGCCTACTCTTGCATTGAAATCGCCAAGAATGACGAGCTTATCTACCACTGGAACATCAACAATAATGGAGTGATGATCCTCATAGAGCTGGACCTTCACTTTATCTGGGTTGGTCATGGTTGGAGCATAGCAACTGATAAAATGGTAAGGTGCTTTCTTCCAGACAAGAGGCAGAGTTTCATGGTTATGAGTCTGTCGTTTACTCCCTTGGGAGGTCCAGCTCATTTGCCAATCAGTGCTGTCTTCACTGCAAAGGTGACACCAGCCTTACGGCGTTCTTTACTTCCTCGGCCGCTTAAAAAGAAAACGTGTATCAGGAGCCCCTTTCACAGAATTCGCGTCCTCCTGCAAACCGGGTCTCGCTCAAGGCAGCAATGTCCACGTTGTATCTGGCGAGTTCCTTTCCTATCAGGGCGGTTCGCATCTGGGATCTTTCTGCATCGTCTCTATCCGTTAAGGTGCACACATTCCATTCACAAGTGTGAGAGAAACAATCCTCATTTTCTTTTTTCTTTATTATTTTGATCGCTGCAGTACGGTCCCCGCCAGCCGCAGTATGCTGGCTAGGGACGTTTAGAGCAATCAATGTTTAGGGCAGTGTTTTTCAACCTTTTTATTGGAACGGAACTCTTCGGAGCTTTTAGATCGCTCGCGGAACCACATGCAGTGACACAAGAAAACACCGATTGATACAGGTGTATGTGTGTAACACTGTAATTGTAGCCTAAATAAAAAATAAACTCGTGTGGCCAGAATAGCCGATATTACTAGTTACTAAGTTACTTTATTGTTGCCCGTTAGCATCAGTTTGCAGTAGCCGAACATTTCAGTGCGAAACTTGTGCTTGGTGATTTCTACAAAACAGTTGAATTCGTGGCCGAATGTTCGAGAAAGACACACTAAGTTCATCTTCGACAGACAAAAGTCGTTCTCGTTTCTTGTGTTTGATGGTGGTCATAGCAGAAAATCCGAACTCGCACATGTAAGAAGTTGAAAACTGCAACAAAAGTCGCAAAGCTTTCTCAGCGATAGCCGGGTACTCGTTTTCAACTAGTAACCAAAACGCATCTAAGTTCAACTCTGCATGTTTTAGCTTCAGCGTTCTGTCACTCGAAATGCTAACGAGCTCCTCCTCTTCCTTCAAAATAAACTGTCCTTGGCACGGTTCAAATTCTACAAACAGGCTTCTAACCCAGTCGTACTGGTCAACAGATACCGACGGAAAATATTTGCTGAGACTATTCAACAGAGCATCCAAATGAATCACAATCAATGGAAGAATTTCTTGGTAACTTTTTTGAACAACACTGGGAAACATTTCCAAATTTCCAGAAGATGCATACTTCTTCCAAATTACCAATTTCTTCAGAAATGCGTTTATTCTGTCAGTTGAAGTCAAGACGTTTTCATTTCTGCCTTGCATTGCACTGTTCAAAATGTTCAATTCATGAAATGTATCGGCCAGATAAGCTAGTTTGGAACACCATCACTCGCTGCTCAGTACTTCTTCAAAATTCATCAAGTTTTTACGAGAATAGAACATCAGCATCTCCTCTATCAGCTCGTAGAAACGAGATAAAACTTTTCCACGAGACAGCCATCGTACGTCTGTGTGTTGGATGAGTGTGACATGGTCCGCTTCCATGCTTTCACAAAGTTTGGCGAACTGGTGACATTTCAGAGGTCTCGTCTTCATATAATTAACAATTTTCACCACCATGTTCAACACAGACTTTAACTCGGCTCCAACTGCTTTAGCAACTAGTGCTTCTCTGTGGATGAAATGGTGCTTGACCATGATAGCTGGATTCATCTGTCGCACCAACGAGACAAAACCATTGACATTTCCCGTCATGGCAGGGGCGCCATCCGTACAAATGTCAACGCAGTTTTTCCAGTTCAAGTCACATGACTGCAAATATGAATTGACAACGTCAAATATGTCTTATCCTTTTGTTGTTTCTGGTAACTCCTTAGAACAGAAACAAAATCTTCAACAATAGCGCCACTGTCAATAAAACGTACAAACCCCATAAGCTGTGATTTACCGCTGACATCGGTGCTTTCATCCGTGCTTTCATCCACCTGCAGTGCAAAGAATCTACGTGTCTTTATCTTCGCTAAAACGTGACTTTCAATGTCGCTGGACATGTCTGAAATACGTTTGGTTATCGTATTGTCTGACAGTGGAATCTTATTGATGTCAGATATGGCACTCTCGCCAAACATAATTCTCACAATTTCTCAGCATGCAGGTAAAATTACAGTTTCGGCGACGGTATGCGATTTAATTTTCTTTGCAACGATCTCCGCGACAGCATAACTTGCTTCTTGAGCTTTGTCACTTATCTTGAACTTTTTCTCGAATGTAGCGTTTTTTTTTTATTCAAGCTTAGTGCCCTCTCGAAGTACGCCACATTCTTGTGCGCTATATCCGGATGTTTAGTTGTTAAGTGTCGCTTCAATTTAGCTGGTGTCATGGCACTATTGGCAAGGTTTACCCCGCAGACAACACAGAGCGGTAAGGGGCAGTATGGGTCTCCTACCCAAGTGAATTCCATAGCTAAGTAATTGTCACTGTACTGACGAACTTTAAGATTCCGATCGACAACGTCAATTTTTGGTACGTTCGGCTCATAGGAAGCGGTACTAGCTGTAGCTTCAGTCGCCTGCTCGTGAGTTTTAGTTTGGTCGTCAGCTGTGGCAAATCGGTCCATGGTCGCGCAAAAACAACAGCGTTATGAAAATTAATTCAAACGCTAAACGCTCTTTAGGACAACAACGGAAACAGTAATTAAGTGGATAAACAACGACTAATTACCGCACAGTTCCGGTACTGCCAGACTTGGTCACTGGCGATTTCGGCCGTTATTTTTGTATTTTTACTGGCCACCGGTTGAACCTCTGGCTGGCGCTCACGGAACCCTTAGGTTTCGCGGAACCCCGGTTGAAAAACACTGGTTTAGGGCACCTTTTATATCCTCTTCCTAATGCCAAGGAGGTGAGCAGTTCATTCCCGAAATGGGATATTCAGTCGCTACCGGACTCCACTGCTGCTCAATGTCAGTGGTGAAAGACTCCGATTCCCTGAGCGACCTGTGTGCAGGTTTGTGGCTACGGCTGCCAGTGTACTCACACCTGCCACTTATAGTTTTTTGGTAGCATTATACTGGAATTAATTTATCAACTCTTTGTGAAAAATACTTCTATTCCCGCCAATTTAGTATATATCAGAAAAAGGTGATATTTGCAAGATATTAAAATACGGTTTACCTGCTGTCGGTAGAGAAAAATTCAAGTCTATACATACTAAACAAAACTATTTGCAACCCAGATACAAGGATGCATACAGTTTGATAGCTAGTCCATGTTCTGCCTGTGCGTCAATTAACACTTTCTGTTTCTTTATGATGGGCAATTCTAATGCGCAGATTTATCAATATCAATATATACAATGAGGTGACATGCTCATATTGGATATTGGACCCAGCAAGCACTACACCGGGGTCATATGTTACAAGCCTGCTGCGGGGCCTATTCATGTTCTAAACTATTTTTCATAAGGTAAAGTGAACGCGAAACGTTTTAGGTGTACAATTCAAAAAGTTAATGAAAGGTTTTAGGTGTACAATTCATAAAGTGCACCTCCACATCTTCAAAAAGACATATGGTATATTTATTTTGTACAATGTGCTTAACCAACAATCAACCAGAAAAGTAGATCCTGCTGAGCTTGATTCATGTTCAGTCTAAACAAAGTGATATCGATATTAATTCCAAATTTGGGATCAAACTTTCTCCCTGAATAAATATTCCTTTCTTTATTGATTTCTCTCCTGGAGACCGCTCATCCTTTGTTTATTCTATTTTCTCTAACGAGAATGTTCTTTAAATAAATTGAAATTCGTTTTGCAATGATTCACCTGCTTAGAGCTTGCATGGATAAGATCGCATTGAACCGATGCAAAATGCTTTTGTTTGTTAATAAGAAAAGTCAACAGATTGTTAACGGATTTGAATGCCTGAAGACAAAGCAGTCAGATTAGTTAACATGAGTGTATTATCTATTACAGGGGATTAAGTTTTGTCAGCACTTATCTTGGTTATTTTTTTTTTAAATTTGTGATTGGTTGAACTGTTGTATTGTCCTTTGTTGACGGCAACAAATATATATAAAATTATTATAAAAGATTGTTTAAAATCTAGTAAGACCAATTTACGGATTATTTATTTGTACTGTGTCCCTCGTTGAAAAGTAATATCGTGGAGTTTACCTGCAAACGTATGGAGATTGTTGATTCACGCTTTTTCTGTTGGTTTTAGAATACTTTATTTAGCTTAGTTCTCTCACAAATTGAAGATGAACTATAAAGCATGCAGAAACAAGTAGAAACCGAATTTGTAGATAATTACAGTCCACAACATTCTTTTACTGCACAAAAGATTGATTCACAAAAGCCAGATTTACTGGCAACAGGAACACAAACAGCATGCACAACATCGTCGACTGCTCAGTCTCAACAAATCTTGGATTCTTTTAAGAGTCCACGGCAACGAGTAGACTCTTCTTCCAAACTGTTACGCTCCGATTCACATAACAAAATTCAATCGGATTCGTTAAAAAAGGAGTGGTATGTATATTGTTTCTATTATGGCAACACACACACACACACACACACACCACACACTCTATTTGATTTATATGGAATATTCACGAAGTGTTGAATCCATATTCAACAATTAATTGTGTGTGTGTGTGTGTGTGTGTGTGCGGTATGTACTTATACTTCGAATGCAAATGCTAACAACATAGACACTGATCTGCCCCAGCAGAATACGCCGTAAGATCGATGTCTATATTCTTTATTTACTGATTACTCGAGGTAAACTGCATAAACCCAGGTCTATTGATATTTCATGATTTTAAAGAGACTAATTTTTTAGAGCTATTCACAAACGTTTCTACGAATTAGATAGAATCTCACGCTTTGATAACCTAGTATAGACAGATTGTATGAAATATGATGATCTATGACCTAACCCCAGCATGTATATAGGGAGACATTTTCATAATTTTAATAGGAGTAAGCAGCATTCTTTGAGATAGGACAATATATTTGGAAACATTATAATAACGTTATGTTAAAGAAATAAATAGTTTTATTTTCAAATTCTCTAAAGCAGCTTTGTGTCTTACAACGCGTAGTCAAGTAGTCTGTTTGCCACTATTTAAACTAGAGACCTCCAGAATCCAATGTGATTTCCTTATAATTCATACATAACTATAAATAATACAAACTCTAATCTGTCATTTAATTTTAAAACACATAATAGCCAACAGCCTAGACTCTGATCTCTACAAATAGTCTAGACTCAGACATGTTATTTCATTATAATAATGTACACATAACTACCAACAGTAATGATTAGTACAATATAATTCATGCATAACTACAAATAGTCTAGACTCAGACATGTCATTTCATTATAATAATGTTCACATAACTACCAACAGTAATGATTAGTACAATATAATGCATGCATAACTACAAATAGTCTAGACTCAGACATGTTATTTCATTATAATAATGTACACATAACTACCAACAGTAATGATTAGTACAATATAATTCATGCATAACTACAAATAGTCTAGACTCAGACATGTCATTTCATTATAATAATGTTCACATAACTACCAACAGTAATGATTAGTACAATATAATGCATGCATAACTACAAATAGTCTAGACTCGGACATGTTATTTCATTATAATAATGTACACATAACTACCAACAGTAATGATTAGTACAATAGAATGCATGCATAGCTACAGAGTCTAGATTCAGATATGTTATTTCATTATAATAATGTACACATAATTACCAACAGTAATGATTAGTACAATATAATGCATGCATAACTACAAATAGTCTAGACTCAGACATGTTATTTCATTATAATAATGTACATATAACTACCAACAGTAATGATTAGTACAATATAATTCATGCATAACTACAAATAGTCTAGACTCAGACATGTCATTTCATTATAATAATGTACACATAACTACCAACAGCAATGATTAGTACAATATAATGCATGCATTGCTACAGATAGTCTAGACTCAGATATGTTATTTCATTACAATAATGTACACATAACTACCAACAGTAATAATTAGTACAATATAATGCATGCATAACTGCAAATAGTCTAGACTCAGACATGTCATTTCATTATAATAATGTACACATAACTACCAACAGTAATGATTAGTACAATATAATGCATGCATAACTACAGAGAGACTAGATTCAGACATGGCATTCCAATAAAATAATGTACACATAACTACCAACAGTAATGATTAGTACAATATAATGCATGCATAACTACAAATAGTCTAGACTCAGACATGTTATTTCATTACAATAATGTACACATAACTACCAACAGTAATGATTAGTACAATATAATGCATGCATAACTACAAATAGTCTAGACTCAGACATGTTATTTCATTATAATAATGTACACATAACTACCAACAGTAATGATTAGTACAATATAATGCATGCATAACTACAATTGGTATAGACTCAGACATGTTATTTCATTATAATAATGTACACATAACTACCAACAGTAATGATTAGTACAATATAATCCATGCATAACTACAAATAGTCTAGACTCAGACATGTTATTTCATTATAATAATGTACACATAACTACCAACAATAATGATTTGTACACTATAATCCATGCATAACTACAAATAGTCTAGACTCAGACATGTTATTTCATTATAATAATGTACACATAACTACCAACAATAATGATTAGTACAATATAATCCATGCATAACTACAAATAGTCTAGACTCAGACATGTCATTTCATTATAATAATGTACACATAACTACCAACAGTAATGATTAGTACAATATAATCCATGCATAACTACAAATAGTCTAGACTCAGATATGTTATTTCATTACAATAATGTACACATAACTACCAACAGTAATGATTAGTACAATATAATGCATGCATAACTACAAATAGTCTAGACTCAGACATGTTATTTCATTCTAATAATGTACACATAACTACCAACAGTAATGATTAGTACAATATAATGCATGCATAACTACAAATAGTCTAGACTCAGACATGTTATTTCATTATAATAGTGTACACATAACTACCAACAGTACTGATTAGTACAATATAATGTAGCCCATATACAAATAGCCTAGACTCAGATCTCTTAATCATATTATAATATTCTGGTACACTGTTTATTGGTCTTCACTTGATAGGAATAGGGAAAAATAAGATTGTATTATTGAGAGAAAATGTAAAATAAACTCCGGGATACACCATTACTTTATGAAGTACTATTCAATTCTTTTGGAAACACAATAGCAGACTGTGAAGATTTTAAATCATTTATCTTAAAATGAAATTGTATTTTGCATTAGCAGCATTTTCTTACTTTAGTGTATCCTTTGTTAATGATGTTTCAGTCATGTAAACTTATTTTATTATTACTAAATGTGCAGGATAAGGCTATGGTAACAACCTGAAATGGCATTAATTCATATATCATTATATAAACTTTGAATGCAAGATCACCATTCCAGGGGTTAACATTCTCCTAATCAGTATGATTGATTCCTTCCATCATAAAACTTTGTTTAGTGTTTTGAAAAAGAATGTTACTCTAAGGTTACAATTAAAGTGTACTTGAAATAGACAATCCCCACCATTTGATTGGTCAGAATATACTCAATCCCCTCCCCCCCCCCATTTGATTGGTCAGAATATTCTTAAGCAAGATTGGAGTAGAGTTTTATTATCGATTGGCATGACATTTGTGTCTGTGGTGTGTTGGGGTAAAAATAAAATGTTGGAGATCCAGTTCACAAGTATTTGTTGCAAGTAAGACAAAAAATGTATATATTTTAAATTGAGCTGAAGAAAAACATCAACAATACTTCAATACATAATTACTTTTTGGTGTGGATCAAAGTTATATTTGCAAATTACAGGATTTGTGTGGAACTTCGGAAAAGTTTTCCGTAGTACTCTCCAACACAGGTCTGATAGTACACTGCTTAATAAAATGGGTTAGTCAGAGTATTTATAAACAGGGTACATTTTTCTTTGCAAACTGGATTCAGGCTTAAATCAACTGAGTTTCTAATTAACACAAAACATGACACCATATAGGATTGCAGATATCTTACCTAACCAAATTTTGTTGTCATCTATGTTACCTGGAAAATGATCGTGGAATTCCAATTTACTTTTGACTGAACTTCATTTTCTAAAGTTAATCATCTTCTGTAGAATTTATCATTTTGTTAATGCTTTTGAAATTGGAATCCTTCACCTTAATTACAGTTTTTGCATGGTAAAATGAATTTGAAGTTTGGTTTGTGTAGCAAGGCAAACAATTATTGATACAATTTTCTCTGAAGTATCACTTTATAATAATCACCAGATAATGTCTGTCTTGTTTAAAAAGTTGGCCATGAATCAAAATAAACTTAATTTAACTTTCAGGGCCACAGGTGTTGATACATGACAATGGTGATCACTTGATAAATATTGTATACATCTTTGTACAGTATATGCTAATTTTACGAATTCATTTCATACCTGAGAGTCCTCTCACCCTAGTTTTTATATCCATACTAAGACCTGAGTCTTGCTTTGTCCGATAATAATGACTTAAGATGAGTGTATACATTTTAAATCTTGAAATTGTTTATTTGGTTATTATGATAAATCGTTTATTTGGTTATTATGATAAATCATTTATTTGGTTATTATGATAAATCATTTATTTGGTTATTATGATTCTTCACAGACATTTGTTTTATACAAGCTCATCTTTTATCCATGTAGAGTTTTATATAATTTTCATTTGACATTAATATTCAGTAAAAATGCTCAGACTTGTTTTGTTTTATCACATTATAGCTGTGTTGCTTTTTTCTCCCAGTAAACTACCATAATATGGTAAAAGAGAGAAATTTACTTACCTTTGCTTGGTAAAAACATAGTGTTCTTTATCAGATATATATGGTAATCCAACAAGCAAGGTCACATAAGAAAATACTATCTTAATCTTTCCATCAGCTTATTATAGCTTACCTTGTCAAAAACATTAACAGATAGACTCCATTTAAGTTTGTCTGTTATAGTGCTAGAGATAAGTGATCACATATATCAGTACAGTTTGCTTACCGTCATGTCACTACATAATCAACAAATGCATGGATGGATTTAAATTTCAGTCTATTCATTAGTTGAAATTTTTATTTTCTTGAAATGAATATTGTTCATCATGTGTATTCATAAGTTAATTTTGTGTTGTGAGGTCAGGTTTCTTTGCAGCGGATTAAAACATTCAGTTTCTTTTTCTAAATCTCTATGTATAGGATAATACCTTGTGAATATAGCCATTTGAAAGGACATAGTGGATTTTGTTTTTCATTTTTATTTGCTGTTTTCTGAAAGTGGTGAATATATATCATAACCATTTTCTGAAATGTCAAAGTTAATTCCTGGGTTGTAATGAAATTTTAAAATCAGTTTACCATGATCTATTTATTCAATGACATCATTTTCAACTTGATGTTTATTCTTATACATGGAAATCATTTCATAATGGCTGTAGATCAGTTTAACATGGAAAAGGAAAACATTGCATGCTGAGGATTTGAGAAATTGAAAAAATGTCTCACAAAAAAAGTGTCAATGTGGCACATACTACTGGGAAATCACCAGATAATTTCAGGAGAGGTTCAGAAGCCAAGCATTTGGAGGATTTATTTTCAATAAGTGATTCATCATTGGAGGAATGGTAATTATCCAGTGAGAAATGAAAAACGTCCTGACACACCAGTGAGATAAAAAATTTGCCATTTTATAGAGTATATGACCAGACTAAGAAGTTTGATGAGTCATACTAAAATTACCTTTTTTATGACCAAAATATGTGACCAGTCAGTCGAGAAAGCTGGGGGTTTTATGGGAACTGGTTCCTATGAAATATGGTAAACTGCACTGAACTTTGCTGCTGGAAGAAATATTCACATTTCTTCAAATTACAAATGCCAGCAGAGTAAATTATTTGCATTAAAATATTTTTTGAAAAGAAGATAAATCATTGACATCAATATTTTCATTATCTTAAAATATATCAGGAGACTAATTAATTACCTGTGTCTTTTCACTCTAAAAATAATGCATTATCTTTTCTTGAATATTAAATAGAAGAACATTACTAATTATTGTCAGTCATTAAAATTTTAATTGGGGAAAATTACAATCAATAATGAATCAATCCTCTGAATAAATGTTTGCTTTGTGCATGGAAAATTCAATAAATTTTTAATTATCAACCAAAATAACAGGTCTTACAAAATAGAAAATTGTAACAAGATAAATTGTAATTTATGCATCACAGAATGGAAGGGCCAAACTAATATGACCAATTGTCTCTTCATATTCTAAACCATTCTATTCTAAGATAAAAATGCCCCACCCCTACCCCCAATCCAGTAACACTACCATTATTATTCTGATCAGACTCCCTGACAATGGTTCCATGATTTGGCAAAAGAAAAATGTCATAAGGCACGAAAAAACTGAAATTCTCCCTGAAGAATTTCTTCATGTATATAGTTTTAGAAAATATCATTGAAATGAAGGACAAGTCTCAGTACTTGAAAAGTAGGCTTCGATACCTTGAACTGAAATGGTACTTTATGTTTTTTCTTTTCAGGGAGAAAGAAAAGCAGGAGTTGAAAAGCAAACTAGAGGAGTTTGAGGAATACAAAACCAAATATGAGAAAGAAAAGGAAGACAAAGAGGTACAGTTTGTTATAATGACATGTCAAATTTAATTATATTGAGAGATACCACATGTACCCATGTATAACCATTTGCAATCATCATAAACCTTGGTCTGCCAGACATCACATAATGATTACATAGATCAGGATATATATGGTACTGATTGGCTTATGATACTCCGGATTCATGAAATCATCAGTTATGATATATGCGCAGATTCTATTGCATATTGCACAGATCCAGATCTGCAATTGCCTGATGTGATGGCGAATCTGTGTCTATACAGTTTGTTAGAACTAACCTGTAGAATGTGAACCCTAATATACTGGTACATTGTGTGCTGGCAAATCTATGTCTATGTTGTTTTTCAGTTGGACCCTGATATTTACCCAAGTATGTATGGTACTGTGAAGAATGAAATGATGTTTTTGCTATGTCATCCACATGATGGTACCGTTTACTTGTGGTTGCACTCCACATTTTCATTATGTTGCATAGGGTTAAACATCTTCTCAATGTTGCACTTCATTCCATAATTGCAATGAAGGGGATCAACAGCCCATAGATTAAAAAGACAATGGTTAAATTTTTACAGTAAAAGCAAGTCCTTACATCTGATCTGTGGGATCTATTTAAATGTTATTTGAAGAAGATTCTCAGTGATTAATCCAGATGCAAAACTATGCACTCAAAAGTGAACATCCAGTTTTAGAAAGCAAAAAAGTGTTTCGCATTTTATAAACAATATTAAAATGGTTTGCTTGTCAGTATTTCTTAGCAATTCATCTTGAGAAATAAAAATCTAAGTACATAGATCATTGTCACTAAATCTTCAAGAAGAGACTTCAAAATAAAAAAGTGGGTTCCCTGATAAATTATGTTATATTTGTATCTGTTTAATATGGGGGGGGGGAGTATGTGCTATAATGGGATTCCCTTGTGTTTTCTAATATTGGTATGGAAAAAGACAGTGCAAAAGCTAAGAATATTTGGCTATGTTGGAACATTTATCTAAGAATTTAGACTATTTTGGAACATTTTGCTAGTTCACAAGCACAATGTACAGAATAATTCTGAAAAATATCTTGAAATCATTAGATACAATGATATTCAGGATTGTATGAAATAAAATCTTCTAATTTTTGCTAGTTTTCATAGACTGAACCTCAAGCTGATGACGTACATGTCACAAAGTGAACTTTTGGAAAACGATTGTAATCTAGGTGTATCATGGTACCTTATTTTATGGGACAGCTTGCAAGTGAGATTGTATGACTGTGACTAATATAAATAGAACAATTTTTTATGCAAATTTAATATTAGTAAAAACAGTCCTGTGAAAGGAAATCATGAAGTCAGTTAAAAGCACATGATTGATTTATTGGCTGCTTACACTTTCTTTTGTGAAAAGTTGATGTGATTTCCATAACTGTCATACTCAAAACATTCACTCACCAACATACCATCAATACTCGCTTATAAGATGAATCCAAACTGCACCTACTCAGATCTGCCCCAGTTGCATGTTATACAAATATAGTGCATAATAATGCTCACTTAACCCAATGTTAAGTGTGTGGACCACTTTGATAAATGCCTATTTACCAGGTTATTATAATGTACATTATAAGGCTTCCAGAGCATGTGTGCTAAATACAGATTTAAAACAGTTAACAGTAATCTTGACATGTCATCAACTCAACTAAAGGCCATGGTAGTCAAGGACTTGTCTCACAACTTAAATACCTGTTTATTTCTTTGTCCTTCAACAATTGTATTGATAACAAAGGTGAGGTTCTCACTTCATTTATGTTTGTTGGGCTTTCTGTGTCATCGTGGAAAGGATCACTCCTAAATGCAATTTAAAATTCTTAGGGTGTTGATAGGTGGTTAGAGTTCATGATTCACCACCAGAAGGTTGTGGCTTCAAGTTCTGTCCAGACCATGCCAGGTTGGCTGCTGTGGTTTGCCTTCAGCAAGACACTTTAATCTAACTGCCTTGGCAAGACATTTAAATCTAATTGCCTTGGCAAGACACTTTGATCTAATTACCATGGCAAGACACTTTAATCTAATTGCCTTGGCAAGACACTTTAATCTGCCTTGGCAAGACACCTTAATCTAATTGCCTTGGTAAGACACTTTAATCTAATTGCCTTGACAAGACACTTTAATATAACCGCCTTGGCAAGACACTTTAATCTAATTGCCATGGCAAGACACTTTAATATAACTGCCTTGGCAAGACACTTTGATCTAATTACCATGGCAAGACACTTTAATCAATTGCCTTGGCAAGACACTTTAATCTAACTGCCTTGGCAAGACACCTTAATCTAATTGCCTTGGTAAGACACTTTAATCTAATTGCCTTGGCAAGACACTTTGATCTAATTGCCATGGCAAGACGCTTTAATCTAATTGCCTTGGCAAGACATTTAAATCTAATTGCCTAGACAAGACACTTTAATATAACCGCCTTGGCAAGACACTTTAATCTAATTGCCATGACAAGACACTTTAATATAACTGCCTTGTCTAGACACTTTAATATAATTGCCTATGCAAGACACTTTAATCTAATTGCCTTGGCAAGACACTTTGATCTAATTGCCATGGCAAGACACTTTAATCTAATTGCCTTGGCAAGACAGTTTGATCTAATTGCCATGGCAAGACACTTTAATTTAATTGCCATGGCAAGACACTTCAATATGGCTGCATTGGCAAGACACTTTAATCTAATTGCCTTGACAAGACACTATATATAACTGTCTTGATAAGATAGTACATTTCCCATGTTGATCTTTTCTTACAAACCAAGTTTGAAATTGGACCAGTTTGCCTTTAGCTATTTACATCTTATTTCAACAATCCATCTGAAAGGAGGTAAAACTTAATTGATTGATTGATTGATTGATTGATTGACTGATTGATTAATTTAATGGCACATCAACACTTAAAGGGTATATACATTCAGAGGTTATTGGAGTAAGGAGACTTACCCACTTGCACACAGGACAGATGATTTTGTGAGATATATGCAGTATTTAAACTTGCACCCTTCTGGTTTTGGCTCTGAGACACTGCAATCATTTAGTCATAGCAGCTCTGCAAAAGGGACATATTATGGAATGATCCATCAATTTTCTTGGGAAGCCATTGGATTATTATTTTTTTAATAAATATTTCAACCCTTCAATAACTTAAAAACATCCATCTTCTGATTTATAAGTAAAAAGCCTATTATTTATATCAATATAGTAGTTTTTAAAAAGCTTATTAAAAACAACTCCAGTCTTTAAAGAAAATCCCAGTTCCCTATCCCCCTCATTAATTAAATGTTCAGTGACATGGGTGACAGCTTAAATCAAGGTTTGTTTTCCCAGATACCACTGTTATTAATGGAGTTTCTGCATACACTGTCTTAATTTATGCACATGGTTTTATAGAGATAAAATTAAAACAGGATATTTTTTAAAACTAAGAAATAATTCTTTAGATTTATTTTTCATCTGGTATCAAGGAGATATCTGTATGGTATTATTCACACAGGTTTTTCGGTTACATGTATCACTGCCTCCCTTTACACATATATACTTGAGTATCCAAAGTCGCCAGGATACACAAAGATGGATCCAAATTCCATCTGCACTAGGCACATCTGCATAGCCTAAATATGAAGTCAGGTACAAATTATCTGGACAAGATAACATAATCTACAACCTTTCATAATAAAATGTGTGGCATTATCAATTTTGCATTCCAAAGTGATGCACAATATGACATCTGCTTGTGAAGTTGATAAATAATACAATTGAGTACAGACCATCTCCTCATTGTAAAGCACCTCAGTCAAGTAGTCCTTGATATAATATTTGTATAATCATAGAATACATTGGAAATAAATACAGTTTAGATTTTGAATCCACTTCAGCATCTGGTGAGTTTGCTTATTATTATAAATAAAACATTTTTATGGCTTGCCAGACTGGTCAGCGCCTTGGGTGACCTCATGGTCTGATGTGTTCACGTTTACAGATCACCCACATCTCATCTTTGTCTATGTGAGTTGAGTCTTGACACAACCAACATGGGTATGTGAGAATGCTTACCAGTAGCTTCCATTGGTTAGTGGTTCTTCTCGGATTCTTCCTCCAGTGAATATACTGCCTTCCATGTGAAGTCTATCTTGTGCTGAAAAATGGCATTAAACCCCACAAACCTAACCATGCTTGACTATTACTACATCGAGGAATCACTGTTTGCTGGAAGACTCAGTTATTAAGTTGCTTTCTTTATGATTGAAACAGTTACCTTTTCCATTTACATATCTCTTTGCCTCCCAACCCCAAAGACTTGGAGATGTAGAATAGACCACCATCATGTTGTATAATAGGTGCATGGCTGCAAAGTTGTCTGCAGTGGCAACATTCGGAGACTTGGCACGTAATGTACTCTAATTACTTCGGCACTAAATAACCTACTTGTGTTGCTGAGTCGTAAAACAATCCAAACCACTGTTTTTCTTACTTCACTAGAAACAACCATGCTAGAATAAAATGTGCAGAGTTAATTTATATCACATCTGTAATTCTGATAATAAATGGTTTATATGTGCAAGTCCCAGGTTAAGTTGGTTTACCATAATATTTGCTGGAGTTATAGCCCTTGATCTTTGAATTCCCATTTTCATGCTTTTGTAACGACAGCAAACTGCATAACTTGGCAAAAGTAGATGCATACCTTTTCATAATGAGTCTTGCTTGTTAAGGTATCAATTAACCATCTGATGGCCATCTTGATTGCATCTTTCTGTAACATAAAAAGGATATTTCTTTTGATGCCTCTCTCCCTTTTATTTTGTTTTCTTTATTAACGTAGATTTTTTATTCAGGACCCTGATGAATTTGTTCTTGTTTAAAGACAGATCAACAGGGTTTTCTGTGGGTTTTAACACTAAGAACCACATGGCGGTTCATAAAGCACTTATGAAAAATTAGAGAGTCTCAAGCAGATTTGCTCACATTTTGAGAGCTGAGAGACTGTTCATACAAATAAGAAAAACAACTAGATTAATCAGTGTTAAAGTAAAATTCACTTATAAAAATCTCAAAAAAACTCAAACAGAAAATGTATCAGCATATAAAAAAAATAGCATGATATCAAAGTATTCAATATACATCTAATATCAAAGTACCGTATATACTCGAGTATAAGTCGATTCAAGTATAAGTCGAAGTGTAATTATGTGGCAAAAAAAGCATCCAAAATCGACGGAGCAAGTATAAGTCGAACCCATAAAATCAAGTCGAGTTGACATGTAAAAGTTTTATTACCCAAATTTGCATAAAATCGAAATTACCGGTAAACATTCACAATAGGCACAAACCATGTAGTTATACAATTAAAAATACCTGTAAATGTTTATAATCGAAATTACGGTAAACATTCATTCAATCTCTAAGTATAATACAAACAATTCGGTGCTCAGCTGCCGACATGTATTGTGTGAATGTACACGCTGGCTGAATCGTGCATAATTTTACGATGCTGAAAATTCTCGTCAAGTTTAACAGGCACGTTGTTTCTGACTCGAATATAAAGTCGAGTATATATGGTATTTAGTATAATATAAAATATTTTCCCACTTTTAAACTGGTACCATGTCAAAGTAACAAGTAGTGGGCTGTGTCCTTTATCAAGGCTAAAACTGTATGTAAGACATTTTTTTTCTTTCTCCAATCATTAAGAATACTTTTAGAGTCTAACGTGTGAATTTTGAGCAGGAAGGAGGGGGACATGAGTTTCTTTTGAATCAGATATTTGTTTGTCTTTTAGCTCCTGATAAATTGTTTTAAAACTAATTTAATGGGAATCAGATCAAAGCTATTCTTGTCAAGCTATTTGGTGGCCAGAAACTTTTGTTAAACAAATATTTGTATATACTCATTTACGAGTCCAACTGCAAACTACACAGACCCATAACACAGACCTATATCTACTATTGCATGATGCGCTAGCAGATCTGGGTCCATGCAGTTTGTTGTGAGTAATTAGTAGGACAAACAACATAGACTCTGATCTGTAGATGCATTTTCTTATGGTAGATCAGGATCTTTGTTGTTAACAGTTTGACTCGACTTATAAGCAAGTATATTTGGTAAATGATTGGTCTCATAAACTTCAAATAATTCATTATAAACTTGGATGGGACACTGTCAAGCAGTGTTAGTTTGGCACAATATCACTTGTGTGAATGCAGATTCATAATGAATAGTGTAAAACAGACTTTGTTCTGTTATGAACAATTTGAAAAACTCTTGATTCCCATCATTCTTTTGGAATATCTTGCAATTTAAAATGTATGGCTAATTGGTAAATTTACCTTTCTTATAATGGCTATATAAAGTTTGCCAAAATGTTGAGTTATTCCATGGTTAGGTGTAAAATTGAGCTGCATATACCTTCAATTAAAGCCGCTTTTATTATTAGAATGAATAAGTATGAATGGTAGGCTGGTTTCTTTTTATTCAAGTATAATTTAGTTTCATATTACCCATGAGAATACGTTTTGAATAGAGATCATGTTTTTAGGCATAGAACTCATGTATGTTGTAAACTTGTATAGTTTTTAAAATCTAATTACAAGATTTTGAATTCAAAATAAAGCTTTTTAACCATTTCAAAAGAGTTTCCCTTTTTTTTAACTCTGTCACAGAGACCTACATATTTAGTGAAAAGCAAGATATTGTAATGTCTTATATCAGCAGTGGAGCTTGTGCTACGTTTGGGAGATATACCTTCACCAAATATTCTATTCAATGCAAAATGATAATTTATGAATTTTTTAATAAATTAGAGTGGTGAAAGTGACCTTTTCTTAATGTAATGGACTTTACTGTATTGACAAAAAATAATATATGCTGAGCTACAATTTTCATGGAGTAATATACGGAATATGATACCAGTCACCACTGAGTGGTATGTAACACTTTATGGAATGTATTACCAGTCACCATTGAGTGGTAATAATAATAATAATAATAATAATAATGACTTTATTTAATAATAATAATAATAATAATAATAATAATAATAATAATAATAATAATAATGACTTTATTTAAAGAGGGTAACACAATTAGCTAAGAACTAATCTACCTTGAGGCCCTCATACAAGGAATTTATTTAATTCAGCAGCATCTCAGAAACCACTGGATATATTGGGTTTGGAAGATGGAAATAGAGTGGGCATTTCTAATCTCAACTGGAATACTATTCCAGAGTATTTGAAACTTTTCTTGAATAATTCCTTATTTGGTTTGGGAATTTTATACTGTTTTGTAGATAGTGATCGCAGGTGGGGTGTATTACCAGGTAGCCTATACTGGAATAGGGATTGTAAATATTCAGGAGCACTATTATTGGATATCCTGTACATTAATTTGGCTTTTCTTAAACATATTCGGTCTTTAATAGGTAATATTTTTAACTTACCAGCTAAATTTCCTTGCTTTCTTTCTGGTTTGATATTAGCCCAAATGCTCTTTTCTGAAGATTTTCCAACTTTGATATGTTTTTATCATTTGAATTACCCCATACTGTATTACAGTAGTCTAAATACGGTTGTATGTAACTGTTATAAAATAATTTTCTGTGCCTTTCAGGGAGAAAATGTCTTATCCTACTGAGAAGCCATAAACTTGAATTGAACTTTTTACTGATATGTTTGATATGATCAGTCCATGACAGATTATTATCTACCAAAACACCAAGTAGTCTGTCATGACAGACCATTTTCAAATTTTTATCCTTCCATGTTCGACATAGTTCATTGCTATGAAGATTTTTCCCTTTTTTTTCCTTGTTGAGATAAGTAATATTTTAGTTTTACCAGTATTTACTACCATGCCATTGCATGTGCACCAGTTTTCCAGCTTGTTTAATGCATTCTGTAAAGAAATTTCAAGTTCTTGCTTTGTGTTTTGGATGTCTGATAATGTTGTGTCATCTGCATAGTAGGGCATAACCGATTAGCATTTTGCTACTGATTTCCGATTCCGGATTTTGGGCATGAAATTTTTCCGATTCCGGATACGATTCAATTAATCGAAAATGCTAAATCCGTATTTTTTTTTCTAAAAAATTTCATCTTCCGTTTCCGGGTTTCTGTTATCTGGTTTTGCCGTGTCTAGCATGTTACTTAGTACTTTACCATATCCGGCTTCATTTCCGGTTTTCACCCGCCAATTCAAATATGTTGTCTCACAGCGTGGTTGTGTTGACCATATTGGACTTTTCTGACTTCTTATTTAACTTTATTAACGCACTATCGAATGACACGCAGTGTTAGACACGGTGCTATAGAAATTCAACTTTATTATTTTTATTATCCGAATCGGTCGTTCCTGCCTTGTCCGACTCCGATTAATCGGAAGTTCATACTATCCGGTGATATCCGATTTCCGGATCAAAAGTCGGTTATGCCCTACTGCATAGAGATCTGTAGATGATATCGAGTCTCTTAGTAAAAGTGGTAGGTCGTTAATAAATAAAATAAATAGTAATGGACCTAGAATTGAGCCTTGTGGCACTCCATATCTAATTGTTTCAGGTTCGGACAGAACGTTATTTATATAAACATGTTGTGTTCTCTCACTTAAGTATGAAGTAAACCATCTAACTGTTTTTTCATTGCATTGTTAGATTTTTAGTTTCTTCAAAAGGATTTCATGATCCACCATGTCAAACGCTTTCCTGAAATCTACAAATACAGATCCTATTAATTTACCTTGGTCAAGTGCTTGAAGCCATTTATCAGTTAGGGAGATCAAGGCAGTCTCATATGAATGTTTCTGTCTAAAGCCTGATTGATTAGGGTGTAACAGCAAGTGTTTGGTTAAATATGACATGAATGAGTCATGGACATGTTCATCAATCAATTTTGACAAGTTTGGTAGTATTGAGATTGGTCGGTAGTTATCAGCATCATTCTTAGATCCAGATTTGTAAATAGGAGTTACTTTTGCAGTTTTCCATATTTTGGGGACAGATGAGGTTGCAATACTTAAATTGATTATGAATGTTATGCTATCTAAAATAGCAGAGGCAGAAGATTTGATGAGTCTTGGACCAATCTGATCAAGTCCTGTAGTTTTATTGGTATCAAGTTCACTGAGATATTTTTTAACAAAGTTTTTTGATACTGGTGGGATAGAGAAACATACTTCCTTAGAGATTTTGCTGCTGCAGAACTTTTTCAGTTCATTAAAGTTGTTTTCTGTCACTGGTTCTTTTAACTTTGTGGAGATACTGGTGAAAAAAATCATTGAAAACATTTGCAATGTCAGTTTCATCAGTGTCTGTGGTGTCATTTACCAGAAGTGAGTTAATTTTACATGTCTGATTGTTGTGTGTTCCTCCAGTGAGTTCATTGAAGACTTTCCAAATGGAGATTGTGTTGCTCTTTTTGTTTTCAAGCAATGACTGATAATACAACTTTTTAGCTATTTTAATCATACTTGTTATTTTATTTCTCCATACTTTATATTTTGCATGGTTTCCCCTAGCCTTGAATTGGTCTCATGTTTTCATAGCATCTAGTATTTCAGTAGTAAGCCAGTTAGGTTGAATTTCATTCTTTACTCTATGTACTTTCAGTGGTGCATGCTTAGAGACTACATCCATAAATAAGTCAGTCCACATTCTCAGAGCTTCATCTATGTCATCCAAATTTTGGATCATATTCCATGGAACTTTATATAGGTCATCAAGAAACTGTTCTTCACTAAAATGTTTGAACGATCTGTAAGTGATCGTTTTGTGTGTTTTTCTTATTTCTCTGGCATTTAACCTTTCTTGTCAAAAAAGTAGGATAGTGGTCACTAAGACCAACATTTGGTACATTAACACAAGCCACATTATCTGGTAGGCTGGTAAACATGTGATCAATAAGAGTGCTTGATTTTTCTGCTACCCTTGTGGGCTCATTTACCATCTGGACTAGGCCTAATGATTCAATAAATTCCATCCAGTTGTCCCTTATTTGAGTGTTGAGAAGGTCCTTATTTATATCACCAAGTATATGTTTCTTTCTCCTGTACAAGAACATTTTCCATTTGTTTCAAAAAATCATCATTCCAGATTGGTTTGGAGGAAAGTGGCCTATAAATGAAACCAATTAGGAATGATTTTGCATTATTTTGAGAAATTTCGACCCAGACACTCTCAATTTCATGTGACTCCAAGTCAAGTCACCTTTCTGCATTTACATCTCTCTAATGTATACAACAAGACCTCCTCCCGCTGTCTCTCTGTCCCTGCGTAATGGTTTATTGTAGCCTTGACAGTGAAATAGATTATCATTGTGGTTAGCATTTAATTTAGTTTCAGTGAGTCCTAAAATATGTATATTATTTTCTTTAGAAAACATTAACTTAATCTGGTCTATTTTTCCCAATATACCTTGTACATTTAGGTGACATATGTTAAAACCTTTTGAATTTAGTTTCATATCGATTATATGTATGTTATCATGCAGTGGGGCACACAATGAGATTGTCTCCATACTACTTTTATCATTCTGACATCCTATTTCTGTATTTACGTGTAAATGGTCATATATATTAGCATTTTCAAAGTCACATGCAGACCCTGAAAATCTGTTAGCTTTTGTATTTACAATAGTGTGCATTAAATAGTTAGAGACAAGAGTGTCACTTGGTACATTTAGATTTGTTGTTGTAAATGAAGCATTGGCATTCTCCTCTTTGCCAGCTTCCTAGTATGTACAATACAATGCTGTACAGAGACTTTGTTTGTGTCCATATTTATGGCATCTGAAGCACTCAATCTGTTTGCCATGACGGCATACTTGTGTCATGTGCCCAGTTTCTCCACAGTAGAGACAGTACTCTTCATTATAGTGTCTGAAAGTGGGGGCAAACATGTTAATATTTCTCAGTAGTTGAGAGGTTCCTTTACTGCTTAGATGAATTTTGTCTCTGTCGTAGAGTCTTAGGTTAACATCCTGGTTCTGAAGAAAGAAAGATGTGTATTGTGGAAGGTACTGTATGTTGAAGTCTTCACATAGGTCAATTATGAGATCATTGATTATTTTCACCCTGGTGTCCACACGAGGAGGTAGTCCTGATATCATTATTTTACATGTATCTGGACTGCAATACCTAGCAGCATAGAGTAGACTTTCAAAATCTTTTCTGATTTGATTTAGTGACCTTCCCTCACTGGCATCATTTTCACCTACTAAAATAATAATATGGTTATATTTGGTAAGGTCAGAATTCATTATTTTGTCTGTGATGTTTTTGATTTTTGCACCTCTTAGAGTCTGGACATCTGTTTTAAAAAGTCCCCTTGCAATTATAGTTTTCAGTATTGAGGAGCCAATTATTAGAGTTCTTTCTTTCTTGGCTTGTGATTTCATCTTTTGGACTCTGTTTTTTTTATATTAGACACTTCTCTTGAAGGAAGGGGTGCTGAAATTGATGTTGCAGTTGTGTGAACTGATCGAGCTGATATTGATGTTGACACATTTGTCTGAGTACTTGGAAATGCAGTTGTTGGTGCAGGTAACAGACTTGTCTTAGCTGAGGGCCATGGGTGGACACTTTCTGCTTTTACAGGTGTGGCGTGTGACTTGGAGGAGGATACTATTGTTTGCAATGCAGGTTTACTTAGGGTATCAGTTTTTAAATACATGTTACATTTTCTCTTGGCTGGTATTGGGATTGTCTGCGTCTGAGCATCTGACATTGTTGTTATTTGGGAGTCTGTCTGAATTGCTATTTCACATGAGTTTACTTGCTCATCAATCCTGCTGACTTAATAGCATGTAACTGTAGTTTTAATTCTTCAATTTGGGTCTCCAAGTTCCTAATTGTTGTTTGATGTCCACACATGGAGAACTCATTAAGGTTTAAGCCATCACTGCTGTGGTCATGATTTATGGAGCATATAATTTCCTGACACTCTCCAGGGATGTTAATTTTATTGCCTGAGTCATCTAGGTCAAAGACTTTAGGAGCTGTTTCATGTTTGGTACTACATCTAATTACTGATTTAGATAATGTACTAATTGGGCTGTCATTGATTGACAGGTATAACCTTTCCTAAGTGTTATTGATGGGGTGGAGGAGATGGGCTGAGTGGTAATCTGTTTTACATATGTTTCTTCCTTCAGGTCATGGCAGGCAGTGAAAAAATATTGAAGCCAAATCAAATGGCCTATTTCCCGAATATGGAGTCTACTAGTGGTACTGTAATATGTTATAGTTACATGCAGATTTTTCTCCTCATCATGTAATTGGAAAATTTGACCATTTTGCTTGATGTTACTATGTTCGTGCTCTAGATTTTTAAGCAGAAAGGTATGGACAGCACTTATCATGTGAGGGGAAACTGTAATTGTAACACTTTGAAGATTATATACAACCTGCAGAAATTCTGGCTGTTGTTGGCCTGGTACATGTACATTGCTGTGGGTCATATTGAATTCTGGGTCTGCTTCACATGCTGGTTCCAATTCAGTATATTTCTTCTTGGAGCCAGTCTCAGAAACAGAATTATCCATGATTTGCACAGGAGCATTGTAACATCCATCTGAACAGTCCACCATCTTGTGAATTAAATAACGTAATCCTTTTGGTTGATGGGCTCAGTTTGCTGGCGTCTGGTAATCAGGGCTGCTGGTCTGTAGTTTTGAATGGTTGCTTGAGTGCTGAGGGTTCAATGCAGTATCCCACGTATTTGTCCTGTTCAGTTGTGATTTTGAGGTCTGAAGTGGTCCTATACGTATATCTTCATTAAACGGTCAGATTGGAAAGGCCATTAATGATCTAGATAAAATAACTGCAGTTTAAGTGACCAAATTTAACCAAAAACTCTGTAATTTCAAATGCCATTCCATCAAGTGCAACATACCACTCAGAATGTATGTAACACTACCAGTCACCATTGAGTGGTGTGCAGTATTTTATGGAATGTGATACCAGTCATCATTGAGTGGTATGCAGTACTTTTTGGAGTTTGATACCAGTCATTACCGAGTGGTATGTAACACTTTATGGAATTTGATACCAGTCATCATTGAGTGGTATGCAGTACTTTATGGAATTTGATGCCAGTCACCACTGAGTGGTATGTAACACTTTATGGAATGTGATACCAGTCACCACTGAGTGGTATGCAGTACTTTATGGAATTTGATACCAGTCATCACCGAGTGATATGTAACACTTTATGGAATGTGATACCAGTCACCATTGAGTGGTATGTAACACTTTATGGACTGTAATACCAGTCACCACTGAGTGGTATGCAGTACTTTATGGAATTTGATACCAGTCACCACTGAGTGGTATGCAGTACTTTATGGAATGTGATACCAGTCACCACTGAGTGGTATGCAGTACTTTATGGAATTTGATACCAGTCACCACTGAGTGGTATGCAGTACTTTATGGAATTTGATACCAGTCACCACCAAGTGGTATGCAGTACTTTATGGAATTTGATATCAGTCACCACTGAGTGATATGTAACACTTTATGGAATGTGATACAAGTCACCACTGAGTGGTATGCAGTACTTTATGGAATTTGATACCAGTCACCACAGAGTGGTATGTAACACTTTATGGAATGTGATACCAGTCACCATTGAGTGGTATGCAGTACTTTATGGAATTTGATACCAGTCACCACAGAGTGGTATGTAACACTTTATGGAATGTGATACCAGTCACCACTGAGTGGTATGCAGTACTTTATGGAATTTGATACCAGTCACCACCAAGTGGTATGCAGTACTTTATGGAATTTGATGCCAGTCACCACAGAGTGGTATGTAACACTTTATGGAATGTGATACCAGTCACCACTGAGTGGTATGCAGTACTTTATGGAATATGGTACCAGTCACTAGTGAGTGGTATGCAGTACTTTATGGAATTTGATACCAGTCACCACTGAGTGGTATGCAGTACTTTATGGAATTTGATGCCAGTCACCACTGAGTGATATGCAGTACTTTATGGAATGTGATACCAGTCACCACTGAGTGGTATGCAGTACTTTATGGAATGTGATACCAGTCACCACTGAGTGGTATGTTATGGAATTTGATACCAGTCACCACTGAGTGGTATGCAGTACTTTATGGAATGTGATACCAGCACCACAGAGGGGTATGCAGTACTTTAGGGAATTTGATACCAGTCACCACAGAGGGGTATGCAGTACTTTATGAAATTTGATACCAGTTGCCGCTGAGTGGTATGTTGCACTTGATGGAATGGCATACAGTAACAGCTTGGTTAGATGCAATATGGCTGGAACTGTCTCAGTCAAATGCAATAATTGAATGTTGATATTTATCCCATGTTGAAGACACTGAGGTAGCCAATCATCTTGGATTATTATATTTAATAAACTGCCTGTGGAAATAACCTGTCAGAATTTCTTCCCTTTGTGTAGAGGCCAGTATGTAATGCATAAAATGATTCCCAATTAATATTAATCTCATTATTGAGTGTATATTTAAGAAAGAGATATTCTCTGGAATTGTCTTAGTCTTCATTAAATAGCATGCAAGTTTCTAAGACCCCAAAATTATGTGTTTACTATTGCACTGGTTTCAAAATTTTGGCAGGTTGTTTTTTATCCATCTATTTTTAAAAAAATATTTAATGTGAATTTTCGGGTAATTTTTCTAGAAATGGGGAAAAAGTGTTTGGGATGGCGATGAAAAACATGAATGATTGGCCAACCAGAAATACATATTTGTTTTATGCTTATTTTTATCTACTACAGATTATGAATTTGTCCGATTCTGTGTTTAACTACATTTTTAAGTGATAAAACTTATTTTGCAGAGAAGTAATAACAAATACCGGCAGAGAGGCAATTCATTTCAGGTATAGAGGTGATTAATTACAAGTAGAGAGGTAATTAATTATTGACAGAGAGGTAATTCATTTCAGGTATAGAGGTGACTTATTACAAGTAGAGAGGTAATTAATTATTGACAGAGAGGTAATTCATTTTAGGTATAGAGGTGATTAATTACTAGTAGAGAGGTAATTAATTATTGACAGAGAGGTAATTCATTTCAGGTATAGAGGTGACTAATTACAAGTAGAGAGGTAATTAATTATTGACAGAGAGGTAATTCATTTTAGGTATAGAGGTGATTAATTACAAGTAGAGAGGTAATTAATTATTGTCAAAGAAGTAATTAATTACAAATAAGCTGTAGATTAAATCATTTATGAACAGGAACATTATTGAATCCTCAGAGAAATTTTCCTGACAAAGTTGTATCAAAGAGTAGCTGTTGATATCAAACAACAGGTGTGAATACAGATAGTTTTGTATGCATAGGTCATTCCCATTTCAATTACTCACACATTTGACGTTGAGTGGCAAGAACAAACCCATACTATTTGTTTTTGGCTGTTTACATTTTTATTTGATGTACATGTGTTAAGTGTGGAATTTAAAAATCAAAATGTGATTCACTTCCTAAGAATGTTCATGTAACTTGTCATGGTGCTGCTCTGTACATTTCTGTCATTGACATACATAAAGATTGTAAAAAATGACATGATACAAATGAAGGCAAAACTTCATGAAAACGTCATGTTAATGTTTTATGCATTTTAGTAGATTTTTACATGTATGAAGGCAAATAGGTTTTTTTTTCATTTAATATTTCACCATATCTGTTTTTAAGTTCTTTTGTATTTAGTAGTTCACCTTATCTGTATTTAAAAGTTTATAATATCAGTATTTAATAGTTCATCATATCTTTATTTAATAGTTCACCATACATATATTTACTAGTTCATTATATATGTATTTAATAGTTCACCATACATATATTAATAGTTCATCTGTATTTAACAGTTCACCATATCTGTATTTAATAGTTCATGATATCTGTAATTAATGGTTCATCACAACTGTATTTATTAGGTTACCATACAATTTTTTAATAGTTCATCATATATGTATTTAATAGTTCATCATATCTGTATTTAATAGTTCATCTTATAGGTATATAATAGTTTTTAATAGTTCATCATATCTGTATTTACTAGTTCATCATATCTGTATTTATTAGGTGACCATACAATTTTTTAATAGTTCATCATATATGTATTTAATAGTTCATCATATCTGTATTTAATAGTTCATCATATCTGTATTTAATAGTTCATCATATCTGTATTTATTAGGTGACCATACAATTTTTTAATAGTTCATCATATATGTATTTAATAGTTCATCATATCTGTATTTAATAGTTCATCATATATGTATTTAATAGTTCATCATATCTGTATTTAATAGTTCATCATATCTGTATTTAATAGTTCATCATATCTGTATTTAATAGTTCATCATATCTGTATTTAATAGTTCATCATACATGAAAGAAAAGTTAAGGGCTGGTTCAAGAAGTATTGGCTGAAAGTAGATATGGCACTGAGAGTGCTAACTATGTCATTTTATTAATGATAGTTCTTTTATTGTCAGTTAGGAAAGGACAGACAATGGTTTAATACCACATGTGTTTACCCATAGATAATGGAAAGGGAATATACTAAATGGACATATTAACTGCAACAATAAACACTTGATCCTATATCAATTTAAGGTATTGTCAATATTTAGGTTTTGCTTGTACCCCATGAACCTTAAACTATTTGAACCCTGATCTATGTCATTTGTTAGAAATCCAATATAAACTGAATGCAACACTTTTTTCTTATATGTATGGGGTTGAGGGAGCAAATATAATGAAGTGTTTCGCAATGTGGATAAATCTTATTCTGTTGGTTTTAATGCCAAAGTGGCTACATCAAGCTGAGGAAATGGGAGCTAAGTGCTTTTTCAAAGAACACATTGAAGTAGGTAACTTAGGCTAGCCATTGTAGGCATTGAACCTTCAAACCTTTAATTAATTATGAGTCATATGCTCCACCATCTGTGCTACTGAAGCTCCCCCCCCACACACACACAATATGAGAAATTATTATTCGACTGTAGACAGTAATGCCAATACACATGGTTGTTCTGCATCAAAGTTGTGGAATGTTAACATTGACCACAGTATCAATATGACTGTCTTTTTATAGTATTCAGGAATATTGTGATTGACTTTGTCTGCCAATCTGTCTTCTAGACTAAAAGTTAGAAATTCATGAAACTTGTATTAAGATAATCATATTTCAGAGGCATGTGATATTTATGCCCCTGCCCTGGGGGTCCATCTTTAAAAGGGGTTTTATTTTTAAATCCCTTCCCAGAGGTTCATGCGATTGCAATTAGTGTCATTTTTAATAATTTGTGACTGAACTTTATAAACGTATTTGTAACAGAAGGACATGTAAGGTGTATAATTGATTTGGGGTTATGACCACTAGGCCATGGTCCAGAAAGGGAAGGGAGAAAGGGATATATCAAAGATAAATAATTAATACTGGGCTATGGCCACTGGTTTATTGTCCAGAAAGGGAAGGGAGAAAGGGATATATCAAGAATATATAATTAATACTGGGCTATGGCCATTGGGTTATTGTCCAGAAAGGGAAGGGTGAAAGGGATATATCAAAGATATATAATTAATACTGGGCTATGGCCATTGGGTTATTGTCCAGAAAGGGAAGGGAGAAAGGGATGTATCAAAGATATATAATTAATACTGGGCTATGGCCACTAGATTATTGTCCAGAAATGTAGGTGCATTGGAAGATATAAAAGATATATTACTGACTTTTGGTTATGGCTGCTGGGTAGTGGGCCATTAAGGGATAGGGGATATATGTAAGGTTGTTGTTGTTGTAGGGTTTAACAACATGTTTCAGCACACGAACGGCTATACATGTTGGCCAGTATTTAAATAGTGGAGGAAGAAACCGGGAAAACCCCCTGGAAAGAACCACTGACCCACTAGAAGCTACTGGCAAGCTTTCTCACTTACCTACATTGGCCGAATCTGAGACTCGAACCCATTCAGACACAGGTGAGACGGCAATAATCTGTAATGGATAGTGCTTTAGACCACTCAGGGCCCCTTATATGTAAGGTAGGCATAGAATACAAAGTTTAGTGATTTGCATGAATGTAGCTTGTAATTTATGGTTAGGTGTTCTCTAAATGGACAAGTCTATATGAAAAAGTGAACTGAGGGATTATTTAAGAGGTTCATAAATTTAGACTTTCCTATGAACAGGTATCTGCTAAGGCAGGTGTAAAACTTTTTTTTATTCCTGGCATATAACTTACAAATATCTTGCTCATAACCAGCTTTAGTACAGTAGGCAACCAATATATAAGTACAGTATATGATATAGTATAGTACATAATATATATATATAAGTACAGTATATGATATAGTAATAATTCTTGTATTCATTATATGTTGTTTATATTTTTTAAAGCTTTCATCAACTTTTCTATACAGATAGTTTAGTACCATATATTATGCTCACTTAAAAGTCCACATAAATTGCAAATAACAAAGATCTCGACCTGCTGTAGCATTATGTGCCTGCAGATTAGGGTCTGTATTGTTTGTTCTACTGATTACTCCTAATAAAATGCACAGAACCAGATCGGCTGGAACATTATATGACAGTAGATCTGGGTCTTTGCAGTTTGCAGTTTGCAGTTGATTCATCTTATTATCAAGCACATATGGTACCACATATATACTTAACTTTTTTGTCAGATAAAAAAAAATAATAATAATAATAATAATAATAATAATAATAATAACAATAATAATACCATTAAAAATAATAATAATAATAATAATAATAATAATAATAATAATAATAATTTTAATAAAACCATTAATACTAATAATACTACCATTAATAATAATAATAATAATAATAATAATGAGGACTTTCTGTTGCGCCTAATCTTTAGAAGTTTTAAGCGCTTTACAACATCTATATTGATATGAATACAAAAACAAAAACAAAACACCATGCAATTTGAAAACAAAAAATGCTGAAAATATTTAAGGTAGGAAATATTTTTAGGTCTTCAAGTTTGTTCTTGCAGTCAAAAAAGGTGAGTTTTAAGAGCACTCTTGAAAGGGATCACTGTGTCTTTGTGTCTAATTTCAGTGGGCATATCATTCCACGTTGCTGGGCCCTGGTATGCAAAGGAACGTTGTCCATATGATATTTTAATGTCAGACAAAGTTCATGTCAGTAAACAGAGCACAGTGCAACTAATAAATTGACAACCAATCATTTGAAAAATAAAGACTACTGCCTGAGTTAATGATAAAATTCTTTAGTACTTAACTGTTTTATATCAACTATAACATTTCAGTGTCACACACATATCATAGCAAAGTGGCATATAAGAAAATGTCTATTATCAATTTTCTGGTGAATTTTCATAATAAAATATTGCATTTTATATCCTGTGATCTGAAATCCCATGCAGGATAATGAATGTGTCCATTCTATACTTGATATACAGATATGTATTAGGACAGAATATTACATTTGCTAGGAGTCTTTAATGGTTTGAAGCTATTTGCACCACTTGCTAAGTATTTGTATACATCAAGCTACACCCTTGGCAACTATACAGCCTGAGCCAGTTCAAATTCTAGACAGAGTGTGCTTTAGCTTGCTGTGTGGATATATCCTGGAATGGTGTAACAGACATAAACAAATCCTGGGTTGTTATGGTCTATTTTCAAGGTTATGTTGACTTTCTTCAGAATTTTGTCCAGGCTCCAATTTTCAGTATATTTTTACTTATTACAACCAAGCTTTTAGTGCACAAACATCATTGGATGAAGGTGTGTCATGCACCAAAATTTGGGTCACAGTGACCTTATTTCCAAGATTTGTTTAGCCTTGCATAATCAGTGCTTCCACTGACTCATGCCACAAAAGCCATAATATCTTGTGAGATCTCAACCATTAGCAAACTGACACTGGTTTGTTCTCAGCTGAGAGACTCATTGATATGACCTAGAAATAGTGTCACAGCTGAAGGCTTCCCAATTCTAACCAAATGATTATACATGTATTTGGTTTTATGTTTTTCAGCAAGTATTTTTTAGTGCTGAAGCTATTAGAATAGTGTATTGCCCAAGGAAACATAACTCTAGCTGACATGGGCTGATCATGTGGTAGGATTTTAACCCCCATTGTTTTGGTTGAAAGTCTTGTATGCCTACCACTGTTCCACCACAATTCCACTATTCAGATGTGATAGTGAACTTATTATAGCAGTTCATTCTGTACAAAATGCACATCTAATATATCTCTCATACCCTAATATATCTCATACCATGTATTTATTTAGATGTATGTGCTATATCTTAATTGATAAACATGACAAGATAAGGATCATGTCTATGTTTTCATTACCTGCCTGTTTGCTGTGGAAGGCATCTTCATTTGGTTCTGTAACATCAGTTTGCATGTCCATCCATCTGTCCTTGTTAGCAAGATCAGGCAAAGATCACTCAACATGTCAAGATGAGCATTATGTTCATCTTGAGAGTCTTGTTACTCAACAAAGACAAATAAAATTTGGCCGGCATATTTGTATGAATATATTGATTAATAGCTAGATTTTCAAGCCATTGCACAATATTTCCATTTCTTGGATATATTTGACATCTTTTAAAATAAAAATCTGGTAGCATGATTAAGCAAAACCACTTGAAGTATACACATAAAATTTGGTAAAAATATTTGTATCTAAATAGCATAATTATACTTTTTCAGGTAAGCAGCGATATTTCAAATTTTCCAAACTTTCTGATATTTTTTGGAATGTGACCATTTCATCTGCAGTGGGATATACCTATTTTGCAAACACAAATCTATTTTTCTTGCAATAGACCTCCATATCAGTGGAGAGGGCATATAATATTATACATGTCCTTCTATCCCCTCTAATCCCTTCACATCATATCCATCACAAATTACAACACATTAACTTTGTAAACATTTTGAGGGATTGTAGCCCTTGTTTGATTTAAGACTTTGGTCATCCCATCAATGTGTGTGTGTGTGTGTGTGTGTGTGTGTGTGTGTGTGTGTGTGTGTGCATGCATCATTTTGATGGCATCAAAATAATATTGGATATTTAGTGTCATCTAAAAATAACTAAAGTATGAAGAATGTAAAAATGGATTGCCAAAAATGTAGTTTAAGAAAAACATTATAACATAAACATATATACAACAAGATAAAAGATAAACTGTAAGGATGTTAACTCTGTAAATTGTATATAAAAGTAACTCATAACATCATTAAAATGATGGTCAATTATTTTAATATCTAAATAAGATTCCCACAAATAGTCCACACTTTTCTTGGTGGTACATGATCACACTGTTTCATCATGAAGTTAACATCACCAAATTTGTTTTAATGTGATAACTTTTGGACTTAATGGATTGCAATCAGGTTTTCTTTGAAAGCTTTATATTAAAGATTCAATTCAAGTGTGTTTTTACTGTTTTTTCCCTCAGAATTTTATGACGTTACATCCCCTGTTTCATTTCTAACATTGCCCTTTATTTGCATCATAGAGGCAGTTGAATTGGCAACATATGGACACAATTTTTTTAAAAAACATTTTTGTGGAGAGGGGTAGGTTGTTTTGTATATTTCAAATTCACATCACATAAGTTTTTATTCATGGTCTTATTTTCAGAGTCTGCAGGTGCAGCTGACTCGAGTTACAGCTAGTCAAGGAGACTCCAGTAAGAAGTTATTGCATATGACAGAGATCGTGGAGAAACTGAGACAGGAAAATAAGAAAAAGTCAGATCAAATTGAAAAGTACCAGCGAGACATATCTCACATGGAGGATCGGATCAGAAATTTGGAAATCAGGGGTCTGCGTCCTATTTTTTTTCTCTAATAATATACTGTTTAATTATTTAATTAGTATATATTTGCTTACTGTATTTATATACATGTATTTAGTTATTTCTGCATGTATTCTCAAGTATTAATGAGGATTGCACATTGTAGCTACAATTTATACTGGATGTAGTAGTGCTTCCAGTTCTCATCAAGAGAACCGTACTTTTGTCAGTTGGTGTCCAATGTGAGTACACATCAAAATGACCCTAGCTACATCATTGATTTTGTCAGTTGGTGTCCAATGTGAGTACACATCAAAATTACCCTAGCTACATCATTGATTTTGTCAGTTGGTGTTCAATATAAGTACACATCAAAATTACCCTAGCTACATCATTGATTTTGTCAGTTGGTGTTCAATATAAGTACACATCAAAATTACATCATTGATTTTGTCTGAAAATGACAGTATACTTTGACATTAATGCTGATTTTTTTCAGCTGCATATCATGGGATGATTATGTATTGATCGACAAGCAGCAGAACAAACTCAAGTAAATTATCAAAAATGATGCATGTAGCTGGTTCTAATCTGAGTTTCCTTTGACCCTTCCCAGATGTTTTATATTTATTTTGGGGTATCAAAATATCTAAAATGGGGTCATATGGGAATGATCACAGAAAACTCGGACTAAACTGACTTGTACTTTGAACGAGTTCATGTTAGATCTAAATCTACACTCACTGTTTGCATGCTATACACAGGTAAAAATAGCATTAATATCTGTCATATTTATTTTCTTTGGAACTGTTGAGCAGATATTACATAAGTTACCTCCCCATCTGAGTTCTGTTTGTTATTTTAGCTTCTGAGGTTGAAAAAGCTGAACTTATCCTTGAGACAACGAAGCAGAATTTAGAATCAGCTAAGTAAGTAACACAAGTATTAATTGCAAGCTAATTAAGTAACACAAGTTCTAATTGCAAGCTAAGAAAGTAACAAGTCTTAATTGCAAGCTAAGTAAGTAACACAAGTCTTAATTGCAAGCTAAGAAATACAAGTCTTAATTGCAAGCTAAGTAAGTAACAAGTCTTAATTGCAAGCTAAGTAACACAAGTCTTAATTGCAAGCTAAGTAACACAAGTCTTAATTGCAAGCTAAGGAATACAAGTCTTAACTGCAAGCTAATTAAGTAAAACAGGTCTTAATTGCATATGGTTCAGATATTGTTTTTGTTTTTGGTTAACATAACTTATTCTATTATAACATTCAGCAATAACACTGAGAACAGCATGGAACCAGATCTGCAATCATGTAATCTACCAGAGATAATGGTCTACAATTTAAAATTTTATCTTAAGTTGAAAAAATAGTGTAAATTTTGAATAATGCCATTCCTTTTTATAACTATGGGAATAATTAAAGCTGCATTTTCTATATTAAAGAGAAACTGATGGACATACATACATATACATACATACATACATACATACATACATACATACATACATACATACATACATACATACATACTGAATCACTTTAAAATATGAATTACACTTCCAATAACTCAAATAATCATGCTCTGGATTTTATATATGGAGTAAAATCTGACTTCAAAGAAAAGTTGCTGCTGTTCACAAACTTGTCAATAATCTTGAATACAGATGGGCTTAAACATTCTCATGAAAGGCAATGATATGTAATAACTTTTGCTCTTCAGCACACATCTATGATCTCTTTGATTTATGACTGATGAGTTGTTCCATTTTATGAGCTTTACTTATGCAAACTTGCAAAATGGACTCGTCCACTGCAGTTTTTAAAATACTGAAAACATGACACTAGCTATTGTCAGCTAATTAAGTAATATACCTGGCTTCTTTGTATTTTATTTGCCACTATTTAAATGGAAAGTTCTATATCAGCTCTAAGCAGAGGTGTAGCGATGATATTTTGTGCCCAGGAACGAACTATAAAATTGGCACCCCAGCGATCTTGTGACTGATTTATTACCCTTGTTTACTTATTATAATGTAACGTAAGCCTCATTTTGGCACCCCTGTACCTTGGCGCCTGGGGACATATGTACCCCCTTGCCCCCCCCCCCAGCTACGCCTCTGGCTCTAAGAATATTTACTGTCTATACATGCAACATGCTGTGTGCACATGATGAAGTGGTCCTTTTTTGTATTTTGAAGATTACTGAAAATTGTGTTTTTCAAAGCATGACCATGACACAGGGTAACTAAATAAAATCATGTTTTAGTATGAAATACCATGTTATGGCAGGTATCAAGTTTTAAATTTAGACCAGAGATGAAAGAAGGTGGGAGAGTGCGTGTGTAAATGTGTGGGTGGGTGGCTTGGTTAAGAATAAAGAGTTCAGATAATTGTAATGATTTAAACTGTATATAGGTGATATAGTTCTTGTCTTTTTTCCAATTTTGCTGACCAGAGACTTTAATATTGACTTTACTATTTGTTCTCTTCAGTCAGCAAGTCCGTGCACGAGAGAGTGAGATTAGGAGATTGACAAAAGAGCAGGATGATCTCATGCGTAAGCTTGAGGTAAAATTTTTCTAATTCTTTACATTTATATTAGTCAATTGCATCAAACTATCAAACTGACAGCAAACTATTTGGAACATGTGAACTGGAAATCATATAATTTTAAATTAACTAGGTATATTAATTCATTTGTACTAATTTTAAATTTGTTATGTCTGTGTTTTATCTACATTATATTTTCAGGACCCTTTAATTAATGACAGATGGAAATTTGAATGGAATTAAATACTTGTTGTCAGTTGCTTGCATTCATTGTACTGATACATGTTTTCTTATACACTAATAATACAGGAAGTATAAAGTGTCAGTATACAAGTATAGTGTATAAGAACACATGTATCAGTACAATGAATGCAAGCAACTGACAACAAGTATTTATAGTGTATAGTATTACAGTGTATTACACTATACACATGTACTGATACACTATACCATTGTACTGATACAATATATGTGTGCACAGATACACTATACACATGCACAGATACACTATACACATGTACAGATACACTATACATATGTACAGATACAAAATACACATGTACTGATACACTATACACATGTACTGATACACTATACTTGTGTACTAATACACTATAATTGTGCACTGATACACTATATTTGTGTACTGATATACTATACACATGTACTGATATACTATACATATATACTGATACACTACACACATGTACTGATACCCTAAGGCACAATGGACTCACCCACTGCAGTCTTCATATACTAATACACTATATTTGTGTATTGATACACAATACACATGTACTGATGTGCTACACCTTTGTATTAATACACTGTATCTGCAGTTGAAATAATGGATTAATTTAATTGTGATTTATTAGAGAATTATTATAGAAAACATCCCATAATGGTAAAACATACCAGACCCAGACATATAGATTTGACATTGATTTTTCTAAATAACGTAAATACTCTATTTTTTCATGGCTTACTGATTTTCATGGCTTACTGATTTTTTTTTTATACTGAATTTCAGGATGTATTGACTTTCTTGGTATACTTAATTTCTTATTGCACTGATTTTCATGGTGTACTGAATATTATCAGATACTGATTTTCATGGTGTACTGAATATTAGCAGATACAGATTTTAAGTGTATTGAATATTATCAGATACTGATTTTAATGGTGTATTGAATATTAGCAGATACTGATTTTCATTTTCATGGTGTATTGAATATTAGCAGATACTGATTTTCATTTTTGTGGTGTATTGAATATTAGCAGATAATGATTTTCATGGTGTATTGAATATTAACAGATAGAGATTTTAATAGTGTATTGAATATTATCAGATACTGATTTTAATGGTGTATTGAATATTAGCAGATACTGATTTTCATTTTCTTGGTGTATTGAATATTAGCAGATACTGATTTTCATTTTTGTGGTGTATTGAATATTAGCAGATAATGATTTTCATGGTGTATTGAATATTAGCAGATACAGATTTTTATTTTCATGGTGTACTGAATATTAGCAGATACTTATTTTAATGGTGTATTGAATATTAGCAGATACAGATTTTCATTTTCATGGTGTACTGAATATTAGCAGATACTGATTTTAATGGTGTATCGAATATTAGCAGATACTGATTTTAATGGTGTATTGAATATTAGCAGATACTAATTTTAATGGTGTATTGAATATTAGCAGATATTGATTTTAATGGTGTATTGAATATTAGCATATACTGATTTTAATGGTGTACTGAATATTAGCAGATACTGATTTTCATTTTCATGCTGTACTGAATATTAGCAGATACTGATTTTCTTGATGTACTGAATATTATTTTGTAGTGAGCTGATTTTCATTGTTTACTGAATGTCAGGATCTACTAATTTTCATAATGTATTTATTTTATATTCATGATACATGTATATGTTTTTGTTCATGGATTTTATTTCAACATAAACAAAAACCAGTCTAGGACAGTTTGTTAGGTTAGTAAAATAAACAACATAGACCCAGATTTCAGGATATGTGTTGTTTGCAGGTGGACTCAACTTAAGTGTGTACATACAGTAACTCTGGTTTCCATGTATATCAAAATTTGGCAATGTTTTCAAAGACTGTACATTATTCGGATGTTGCATAATTCATACATTGTTTTGCTACAGAAGGTACTTATTTCAGGATATTATGTTCTTGTTTTTAGACATCTGCTGCAAAAATTGCAGAGCTGGAAGAGAAGACAGAAGATCTGAAACTTCAAGTGCGGCATGAGCTGATGAAAAATGATGGTATAGAGAAGGTACTGGCACTGTACTTTTATCTTAAGCAATATCATAATCTTGTAAAGCAATGATTTGATTGTGAACTGTTGATAGGTTAATCTAAACATTTATATTAATGCACTACTTTGCTAAAGTTACATTTGAATTAAGAGTAATTTTGTTATCAGTATGGTAACTAGAAGACATGGTAGAAATATGTCAGCTCTAAATGACTGAGTAGAAATCTGTAAACTCTTAATGATAAGGTCAAAAACTGTAAATTCTTAACGCCTGGCTAGAAATCTAAGTTTATCATGCCTGGCTAGAAATCTGTAAACTCTAAATGCTTAGCTAGAAATCTGCAAACTCTTAATAATTAAGTGTAAAATCTGTCAATTCTTATTGATATGGTAGAAATCTGTCAACTCTTAATGCCTGGCTAGAAATCTGTCAACTGTTAATGATAAGGTAAAAATCTGTCAGCTCTTAATGATATGGTAGAAATCTGTCAACTCTTAATAATAAGGTAGAAATCTGTCAAATCTTAATAATAAGGTAGAACTCTGTCAACTCTTAATGATAAGGTAGAAATCTGTCAACTATTTAATTGTGAGTTGATACACTGTATCAAATAATGTTATACATTGTGAGTTGATACACTGGATCCACATAGCATCTTAATATGTTAGTTGATACACAGTATCCAAATAATGTTATACATTGTGAGTTGATATACTGCATCCAAATAGCATCTTAATGTTAGTTGATACACTGTATCCAAATAATGCTATACATTGTGAGTTGATACACTGCATCCAAATAGCATCTTAATATGTTAGTTGATACACTGTATCCAAATAATGTTATACATTGTGAGTTGATACACTGCAACCAAATAGCATCTTAATATGTTAGTTGATACACTGTATCCAAATAATGTTATACATTGTGAGTTGATACATTGTATCCAAATAATGTTATATATTGTGAGTTGATACACTCTATCCAAATATTGTTATACATTGTGAGTTGATATACTGTATCCACATAGCATCATACCATGTTAGTTGATACACTATATCCAAATAATGCTATACATTGTGAGTTGATACACTGCATCCACATAGCATCTTAATATGTTAGTTGATACACTGTATCCAAATAATGTTATACATTGTGAGTTGATACACTGTATCCACATAGCATCATATTATGTTAGTTGATATACTGTATCCACACCATACAGTGTGAGTCACTGTACTGTAGCCACATATACATTGTGAGTTGACACTGTATCCTCATAACATTATACATTGTGAGTCAATGCACTGTAACCACAAAATGTAATACTTTGTATTGATGCACTTTATTGACATATCATTTTTAATCGTGAGTCAGTGCACTTTAACCACATGCTATAATATTTTGTATTGATGCACTGTATCAACATATCATTTAAATTGTGAGTCAATGCACTGTAATTAGTCATGAGTAATTTCTTGATGGTACTTTATTGATTGCATACATGTACACTAGAATGTGTACAGCTGATGCATTTTAAGACCTGTACATCCTTATGTGGAGGGAGTGAGAAAGAAGAAGCAGGAGAAGGAGAAAAAGGAAATAGGACTAAATATGGAACTTCAGGTTTGAATAACATACATCAGATATGTTTCCTAAATGGGAAAAGTAAGATCACCACTGTAGCAATAAAAGTGGTATCATCATTAAGCAAAAGACTTGCAGGCAAATGACCTGTAAAAGATTTCAAATATAGATACATACTGGTTTGCATTATTTTAAGATTTCTAAACCTATTCACATTGCCCTGCAGTAACTATGCCAACAACTTAGCTATAAATTGTAGGCAATTCCAGAACAAACTGTAACAAAATAATATGACCCCTTATGTAACATAGACACCATGTTTCCTTGTCCAAAACATACTCCAGCTGCATTATTATTATTATTATTATTATTATTATTATTATTATAGAATTTAGAAACTATTCCACGACTAAAGGAAACAATAGAGGAAAAAGAAAAGGAGTGCAAGGATTTCCAGCGTCAGATAGAGGAGAAAACTGCTCTCTTAACTGCAGCCAGGAAAGCTGCCAGGGAGTACAAAGATAAACTCAGGGTATGATTTTTGATTGTTCACCATACTGTATACTTACCACTTTCATTTATTACTTACTGTTCTCTCTCTCTCTCTCTCTCTCTCTCTCTCTCTCTCTCTCTCTCTCTCTCTCTCTCTCTCAGTTTATCCTTTCAATCTAACAAAACAATCCTGATTCCTGATTCAGATGAACTGATGCTAGGATTCCTGATTCAGATACACTGATGCTTGGATTCATGATTTAGATAAACTGATGCTAGGATTCCTAATTCAGATGCACTGATGCTAGGATTTCTGATTCAGATACACTGATGCTAGGATTTCTGATTCAGATACACTGATGCTAGGATTCCTGATTCAGATACACTGATGCTAGGATTCCTGATTCAGATACACTGATGCTTGGATTCCTGATTCAGATACATTAATGCTAGGATTCCTGATTCAGATAAACTGATGCTTGGATTCCTGATTCAGATAAACTGATGCTAGGATTCCTGATACAGATAAACTGATGCAAGGATTCTAGATTCAGATACACTGATGCTAAGATTCCTAAATAAGTATATTTATGGGTTGATATTTCTGTGTTATACTTTGTTCAGGACCTTCAGCTAGGCATCAGTGTAGTCTACTTCAATTAGAAGTTTAAGCTAGGCATCAGTGTAGTCTACTTCAATTAGAAGTTTAAGCTAGGCATCAGTGTAATCTACTTCAATTAGAAGTTTAAGCTAGGCATCAGTGTAGTCTACTTCAATTAGGAGTTTAAGCTAGGCATCAGTGTAGTCTACTTCAATTAGAAGTTTAAGCTAGGCATCAGTGTAATCTACTTCAATTAGAAGTTTAAGCTAGGCATCAGTGTAGTCTACTTCAATTAGGAGTTTAAGCTAGGCATCAGTGTAGTCTACTTCAATTAGGAGTTTAAGCTAGGTATCAGTGTAGTCTACTTCAATTAGGAGTTTAAGCTAGGCATCAGTGTAGTCTACTTCATTTAGGAGTTTAAGCTAGGCATCAGTGTAGTCTACTTCAATTAGAAGTTTAAGCTAGGCATCAGCATAGTCTACTTCAATTAGGAGTTTAAGTTAAGCATCAGTGTAGTCTATTTCATTTAGGAGTTTAAGCTAGGCATCAGTGTAGTCTACTCCATTGAGGAGTTTAAGCTAGGCATCAGTGTAGTCTACTTCATTTAGGAGTTTAAGCTAGGCATCAGTGTAGTCTACTTCAATTAGGAGTTTAAGCTAGGCATCAGTGTAGTCTACTTCAATTAGGAGTTTAAGCTAGGCATCAGTGTAGTCTACTTCATTTAGGAGTTTAAGCTAGGCATCAGTGTAGTCTATTTCAATTAGGAGTTTAAGCTAGGCAGCAGTGTAGTCTATTTCAAAGCAGTTCAGAGTACAAGTGTATATATCAATTCATGATTCCCACAATTCCAAGTTAACTTGTGAACCCACTTATAGCATGAAGGTAAGTGTGACCCGATATATTGTTTGTTGCTGAAAACTGTGTCTTTGTACAAATATTTGGAATTGTTTTGAATTTTAATATAGAATTATGTTTGTAAAATTTTACTAAACAAAATGATTTTCTTAATAAATAACACAAGATACAACCAAATATTAATTGATCAAAATGTTTGTAATGGCCTACTGGTGTTAACAATGTAGAATATATACCAATTAAAGAAGTGAAATTCTATGCTATTGTCATAAACATAACATGCCTTTATCTATTCCAATGTGAAAAGAGTAAATTGATTGTCATGGTGATGCCTGCAAGCATTTCCATAAGAATTTAATCAAGTACTTACACAGCTATGATAGCTTCACTGTCCTGAGATACAACATCTGACATATTTGTGTTTATTAGTACTCATTCATTGCCCTGTGCTTTTATCAAAGAAGTAGTAGCATTTAAAACTTGCTATCTTGAGCAATAAATGAGTGCAATCATATTGATTTCCCTCGCTCCAGCAGTTTATAAGTGTAATACCAGTTTGAAGCATTCATTTATTGGTGTTTGCTTACAATGGAGTTGTTTTGAAAAGGAGGCAACTCAGGCTATACTGATTTACAAATACACAAGTACTGCATAATGATAGGATTTATATCAAAAGCCCATCATCAGTTTATTAACTTTAATTTGAGTTTTTAAGATGTAGCAAACATTAATATTAAAATTCAGCATAAGAATTTTTGTATGGGACAAACATTATTTATAATACTTTGTACCAGTATCAGCAAAAGTTGCTATCACTGCCCCAATCACCACCAAAATGTGTTTCATTTGATGTCTTGTCCTAATATTTATGCAGTGGTTCATTGTTTATGGGCCTTTGATCCTTATTGATGATGCAAGTGAGGCTGACATATACACACTATGGTTCAACACTTCGGCTAGTATTGTGGATAAATTACCTTCCTGGTTCTTAATTTAAACTGTCACTGATCATTGTATTGATTCAGCATATTCTTTTTGGTTTCTTATCATTTTATATCTCTCAATGTCAGATTTTGTTTGTGTGACTGTACATTTGTAAACATGTATTCCATTCATACAATCAATGATCTGTCAAACATATTTCATACAAGTCTTTTGCATGCTGATGAAAACTAAAAAACTGTAAAGCCTGTCTTGCAAGACCACGCCTTCTGCCTCCAAAAAATGGTCTCTTGAGATAGGTTGTCTTCCAGGCCCTATCACTATGTACTTAATAAAAAAAAAGCTGCTCATTAAGAATCTGGTCTCTCGAGATAGGTGGTCTTTCATGTCAATGGTCATTCGAGACAGGTTTTTCTGTATGGCAGTCCAATAAATATCATACTGTATATTGAAGTATATCACTTATTTTATAAATCAGGAAATGTTACTACTGTTAATGCCAACCAGTTATTTCTCTATCGTCAGTTTGCATCATAACAATCCAAGACATTGATTTGATTGCTCGCTTGATTCATTGCTTGATTGATTGGTTGATTAAATTCTTGGTCAATTGTCAGCACATATTTGCTATTCATCTTCCAGATAGAAGAAATTTATTTTATCCAATAATCTTGAAATGATCATTGACCTAGAACTGTCACATGCAAAACTGAGACTAGCATCTGTCCCTGTGCCAGGTAAAAATATAGAAGGGGATAAAAATGAAGAAATAAAAATCAACCCTCATTTGAAGTGAGACAAATTAAGAATATTTCATTAATGGGTTTAAAACCTGTTCTTCAGCTTTTCATCATGGTCTTCTGAGTCAGATTTTAGCTTTACTCAATCACACTTAAAATAACAGCAGCTGAATTAAAACAGTTCACTTCCTAAAATAGTTCTATGACTCTGGACTGTGGAATTATATTTCACCACTAAACAGTGATGTAGATTTACTGATGTGAGCACTAGATCACTTAAAGTAAAATAAAAGTATTGTGAAATAACCTTTTTACGTACGTGTGTCATGTGACCAAAAAAATCAATTCTTTTATTTCAAGTAATTGTATTGGTGAAGTAGTCTTTAGTGGGTATGTGTGTTTTCAGTCAGATTAAGCAGCATTAGTCTCAGCAAAGCTGAAAGTAACTTGTGTGACCAGTATGATTGTAACATTTATACCTATAATTCACAGCTGTAAGTATTGATCACTTTGCCACATAGAGCCCTGAGGTTTAGTTCACATGCCATTATAGCAAGATGCTGGCAATACTTCTTGTGATTGCTGATGACAGTATATAGTATAGCTGGGTAAAATACGGATTTAGCGATAACCAAGTGTACATATATTTATTATTCCATGCATGGGAGGGTGGAAGTATAAGAACATTGTTTTGTCCTCTGAACTAGGAAGGAAAATAGTCCTTGACTCATGAGTCACCCTCTATAAATAAAGCATTATTATTATTATTATTATTATTATTATTATTATTTAGATTAGCTTACTTGCAAATGAAATTTATTAAACAAAATTGCTGTAATTATTTTTTTAGTTGGTTCGCCATTATTTATTTTATTCTTCATTCATACAGGACACAGACAGACACATAACAGAGAATATAAGTCTACGAGAAGAGCTAGAGTTTGCCAGGAGTGAAGTGGCCACCCTGAAAAAACTAATGATGGGAAAGGATTATCTTGTCTTCCAGAAGTCAAAAGCCTTGGATATGGCCAAGGTAAAACCTTTCTTCACAGCATTTAGCATTATTATTCATGACTGACCCAATTCCAACAGCACTGTCACTTTATTAATATACTGTATTTTATCAGTATCAGTAGCATAGTGGATTTCATGATTGAGCAGAATCCAACAACAAATGCAGAGTGTAAATTGACTATAATTTAGGGGTACTTACATGTTACTGCATTTGTATGGGAAAATAAGAATGAGTTTTTTGGAAGGAAATACTGAACTCATTTTCATTCCACAAAACAAGTTTATATTTTCCCATACAAATGCAGTAACCTTTTTATGATATGCTCATTTTCTTATTCTTCCCAAGGCTTAATTATCAAAACAAAAATACACTATAAGAAACAAAGAAAATGAATGTATGCCATATTCCAAATTAAACACACAACTACAGATTCATCATTACACAACAACAACATTATTGATGCACACATAACTCTGCCCAGATAAATTTGAACTTAGTTGCACACTAGACATAACTTTCAAAAGAAAATGGTGTTTTGGTTTAATAAAATTGAAATTTGGAATCTGATTGTGAATGAATGTGCATTTCAACAACTTTTCCATTTGATCTGAATGAATAGACATTGGTATTTTTGTCAATTCTATGAAATTTTGTGATTATGGACTGTATTTATCAGTGCATTTCTACATGAAATACATCAGACTGATGAAGCAGCAAGGGAGAAGCATGTTGGCATTTGCATGTGTGTTTCTGTTCTGTCATTGAATGTTTGAAATCATAATGTGGGAAAATATGAAGTCTTTTAATTGGAATTATCAAAAAGATACTATATGGAATTTAATGTTTATTTCATTGTGAGTGCAGTAAGGAGGATGCAATTGCACTTGGAATATACCGGTAGTTGAAATTACAGTACAATTTCGAAATGTGTAATTAAGCTTGAGAATCCATGACATAGCAGTTCATGAAACATCTGCTTAGTTCTTTCAGAAACAAAGTGAATCAACCAAAATGTAAACTGCCTACTATGTGACTGTACATGATTTGTTTATAAATCAAAAGTTCTGGTGTCTGCATCCACTGTTCGTTTACAATAGAAAATAGTTCCTTAATAGTGCAAAATGAGGAGCACACAAGTTTAATATCATAAAATACTGAACAATTCTGACAATGTAAAGTTAATAGAGAACAAAATTGAGCATCTCATGGACCATACAAAGAATGAATTTAAAGATTCAACAAACAGTGATTCTTCAATAGAAACAAAATATAATTTCTTATCCTGAAGGATTTAAGTAGAAAAACCATGAAAATTTATAAAATGATATTAATCATGCTTAACAAGATGGAAAACTCAGTTATCATATTGGATTAATTAAGTCCTAGCATACTAAAATTGAGTCACCTCAATAGATTGATAGAATGTTCAACCAAATTATGTGTAATTGACAAATTCAATGTCTAATGTTGCATAAAAGCTTGCACTTTATGCAGACTTTTTGCATATGCTTAGGACCTGAGAAAAAGTATGATGGGTCATGTTTGCTACTGACCTAATTATCATTAAAAATTCAGGTCATATCGAGCATTTTGGCCCACCCATCACCCCCAACTGCCAGTTTTTTGGCCCACCTATCACCCCCAACTGCCACAGCCAAGATAAAATGATGAAAAAATGCTCTATGTACATTACAATACTCCAGTCAGCCAAAGCGACAAGAGCACTATCATTTCTTGACCCTAGCTGTGCAGGTGATCAAAAGTAAAATATATCCATGTATTTCCGATAGGAACAATGAAAGATGTTGATATCCAGGATTCCAGAACATCAATTTCAGGAGTTATGTCTGTTGCAGTCTTTCTTTAAAAAATTCTTCTCAGCATTATCTTACTAAGCATTGTTGAGTTTCACTGACATTTAGTACACTATTGATACTAGCAAGATAATAAATCACTGACATTTAGTACACTATTGATACTAGCAAGACAATAAATCACTGACATTTAGTACACTATTGATACTAGCAAGACAATAAATCACTGACATTTAATACACTATTGATACTAGCAAGACAATAAATCACTGACATTTAATACACTTATAGAAACTAGCAAGACAATAAATCACTGACATTTAGTACACTTATAGAAACTAGCAAGACAATAAATCACTGACATTTAGTAACTTATTGATACTAGCAAGACAATAAATCACTGACATTTAGTACACTATTGATACTAGCAAGACAATAAATCACTGACATTTAATACACTTATATAAACTAGCAAGACAATAAATCACTGACATTTAGTAACTTATTGATACTAGCAAGACAATAAATCACTGACATTTAGTACACTTATTGATATGAGCAAGACAATAAATCACTGCCATTTAGTACACTTATTGATACTAGCAAGACAATAAATCACTGACATTTAGTACACTTTTGATACTAGCAAGACAATAAATCACTGCCATTTAGTAACTTAATGATACTAGCAAGACAATAAATCACTGACATTTAGTAACTGATTGATACTAGCAAGACAATAAATCACTGCCATTTAGTACACTTATTGATACTGGCAAGACAGTAAATCACGGACATTTAGTAACTTATTGATACTAGCAAGACAGTAAACCACTGCCATTTAGTGCATTTATTAATACTAGCAAGACAGTAAACCACTGCCATTTAGTACACTTATTGATACTAGCAAGACAATAAATCACTGCCATTTAGTAAATGATTGATACTAGCAAGACAATAAATCACTGACATTTAGTACACTTATTGATACTACCAAGACAATAAATCACTGACACTTAGTACACTTATTGATACTAGCAAGACAATAAATCACTGACATTTAGTACATTTATTGATACTAGCAAGACAATAAATCACTGACATTTAGTATACTTATTGATACTAGCAAGACAATAAATCACTGCCATTTAGTACACTTATTGATACTGGCAAGACAGTAAATCACGGACATTTAGTAACTTATTGATACTAGCAAGACAGTAAACCACTGCCATTTAGTGCATTTATTAATACTAGCAAGACAGTAAACCACTGCCATTTAGTACACTTATTGATACTAGCAAGACAATAAATCACTGCCATTTAGTAAATGATTGATACTAGCAAGACAATAAATCACTGACATTTAGTACACTTATTGATACTACCAAGACAATAAATCACTGACACTTAGTACACTTATTGATACTAGCAAGACAATAAATCACTGACATTTAGTAACTTATTGATACTAGCAAGACAATAAATTACTGACATTTAGTACACTATTGATACTAGCAAGACAATAAATTACTGACATTTAGTACACTTATTGATACTAGCAAGACAATAAATCACTGACATTTAATACACTATTGATACTAGCAAGACAATAAATTACTGACATTTAGTACACTTATTGATACTAGCAAGACAATAAATCACTGACATTTAGTATACTTATTGATACTAGCAAGACAATAAATCACTGACATTTAGTAACTTAATGATACTAGCAAGACAATAAATCACTGACATTTAGTAACTTATTGATACTACCAAGACAATAAATTACTGACATTTAGTACACTATTGATACTAGCAAGACAATAAATTACTGACATTTAGTACACTTATTGATACTAGCAAGACAATAAATCACTGACATTTAATACACTATTGATACTAGCAAGACAATAAATTACTGACATTTAGTACACTTATTGATACTAGCAAGACAATAAATCACTGACATTTAGTATACTTATTGATACTAGCAAGACAATAAATCACTGACATTTAGTAACTTAATGATACTAGCAAGACAATAAATCACTGACATTTAGTATACTTATTGATACTAGCAAGACAATAAATCACTGACATTTAGTACATTTATTGATACTAGCAAGACAATAAATCACTGACACTTAGTACACTTATTGATACTAGCAAGACAATAAATCACTGCTATTTAGTAACTTAATGATACTAGCAAGACAATAAATCACTGACATTTAGTATACTTATTGATACTAGCAAAACAATAAATCACTGATATTTAATACAGTTGTTGATACTAACAAAACAATAAATCACTGACATTTAGTACGGTAATTTATTGATACTAGCAAGACAATAAATCACTGATATTTAGTACACTTATTGATACTAGCAAAACAATAAATCACTGATATTTAATACAGTTTTTGATACTAGCAAGACAATAAATCACTGACATTTAGTACACTTATTGATACTAGCAAAACAATAAATCACTGACATTTAGTACACTTATTGATACTAGCAAAACAATAAATCACTGATATTTAATACAGTTGTTGATACTAGCAAAACAATAAATCACTGATATTTAATACAGTTGTTGATACTAGCAAGACAATAAATCACTGATATTTAGTACACTTATTGATACTAGCAAGACAATAAATCACTGATATTTAGTACACTTATTTATACTAGCAAGACAATAAATCACTGATATTTAGTACACTTATTTATACTAGCAAGACAATAAATCACTGATATTTAGTACACTTATTTATACTAGCAAGACAATAAATCACTGATATTTAGTACACTTATTTATACTAGCAAGACAATAAATCACTGCTATTTAGTAACTTATTGATACTAGCAAAACAATAAATCACTGACATTTAGTACACTTATTGATACTAGCAAAACAATAAATCACTGATATTTAATACAGTTGTTGATACTAGCAAAACAATAAATCACTGATATTTAATACAGTTGTTGATACTAGCAAGACAATAAATCACTGATATTTAGTACACTTATTGATACTAGCAAGACAATAAATCACTGATATTTAGTACACTTATTTATACTAGCAAGACAATAAATCACTGATATTTAGTACACTTATTTATACTAGCAAGACAATAAATCACTGATATTTAGTACACTTATTTATACTAGCAAGACAATAAATCACTGATATTTAGTACACTTATTTATACTAGCAAGACAATAAATCACTGCTATTTAGTAACTTATTGATACTAGCAAGACAATAAATCACTGATATTTAGTACACTTATTTATACTAGCAAGACAATAAATCACTGATATTTAGTACACTTATTTATACTAGCAAGACAATAAATCACTGATATTTAGTACACTTATTTATACTAGCAAGACAATAAATCACTGCTATTTAGTAACTTATTGATACTAGCAAGACAATAAATCACTGCTATTTAGTAACTTATTGATACTAGCAAGACAATAAATCACTGATATTTAGTACACTTATTTATACTAGCAAGACAATAAATGGCTTCAATTTCCAGTGTTCCATGATGCCATTTAAAGCAGTTATGGCTTCAATTTCCAGTGTTCCATGATGCCATTTAAAGCAGTTATGACCACTGATTGTCAGTTCTCTGGTTTCAACATGACTTAATTTATTAGTGATTGCTGGATTTTTGACAAATTTTGGCATACAGCTTTATAGTGATAAGACTTTTAATGGGTTTGATTTGTAGTGTACAATCATTTAAAGGAGTTACTGCTCTTGATTGCCAATCTTCCGGATATTCATTTCTGCACAGATTGATTGATTTCAACCAATTTTGTCATTCACCTTTATACTGATATGATCTTGAATGAGTTGGATTTCCATCATTTCATTTCACAATATACAGGAAATATGTACACATGATTGCTCTTGTAACGTAAGTTTTCCCAAAACAAGGTCTTCTGTTTACAACCCTATCAATGACATCTTAGATATATATCATACCATCAAATTACTATTGAGTACTTCTTAAATATGACCCAAATATTTGACATCACTGTAGTTTATTAGAAATAATCCAGTGTAGGAAAACAGTATCCTCTGGCAATAATTTGTCCAAACTGAAAATAAACTTACAACAATGACTGGGTTGTATAGATTTTCTGTTTATAGTCAGACATGTTACCAAAGTTAAAATTCTTTACTGCATATGAAAGGTATGATGTACATAATACATGCATATAAGGTTGCCAATGTACAGAACATTCAGTGTATATACAGTATATACTTGAATTTACTTTTCAGTCAATTACAAGACAGCTGATTAGCCTTTAAGCCACAGCTTATACATGTATGTGCATTTACCGTTAAAAAATATACACAATAATGTGGACAAGTAAAAGTATGTAATGTTAATTTTAAATTCTGAAACATTTATTGAAGAGCTTTGAATGTCCAATTTTCAAATTAATAAATTACACACTGATATCTAATCTGTTTGAAAATATCATCATTATCAGTATTGTTATGCATTGCCTGCTTGATTGCAATATGACATTTATATGGTGATAAATTACATACCAACATATTACTGTACAGTTAGCAGGTGATAAAACATATTATATGAATTGGAAATGAGAGTTTTCTCTTGCTGAATAGAGAAACCAGTCTGTACAGTTAGCATGTGATACAACATATCATGTGAATTGGAAATGAGAGTTTTCTCTTGCTGAATAGGGAAACCAGTCTGATAACTATTAGTAAGAAGAGGGATAAAGGAATAGTGCCAATATCATTATTGAAGAAACAAAAAACTATAAAAAAAATTCATGCATATTATAATATTGTTCCTATATTGAAGTTCTGTCAAGCTCATGCTGCATTATGCATTGGGAGAATGGTACAGACATCGATGCATTATGCATTGGGTATTCTGGGAGACTGGTACAGACAATGCATTATGTATTGGGGTATTCTCATAGGGGTACAGACATCAATGCATTATGCATTAGGGCATTCTGGAAGGCTGCTACAGACAACGCATTATGTACTGGGGTACTGTCGGAGTGGTACAGATATCAATGCATTATTTATTGTGATATTGTTGGAGTAGTACAGACATCAATACATTATGTATTGGGGTGCTGTCGGAGTGGCACAGATATCAATAAATTATGTATTGGGGTATTCTGGGAGAGTTAGGTACAGATATCAATGCATTATGTATTGTAGTATTCTCAGAGTGGTACAGACATCAATGCATTATATATTGGGGTATTCTCAGAGTGGTACAGACATCAAAGCATTATGTATTGGGGTATTCTCAGAGTGGTACAGACATCAATGCATTATGTATTGGGGTATTATCAGTGTGGTACAGACATCAATGCATTATGTATTGGGGTATTCTCAGTGTGGTACAGACATCAATGCATTATGTATTGGGGTATTCTCAGTGTGGTACAGACATCAATGCATTATGTATTGGGGTATTCTCAGTGTGGTACAGACATCAATGCATTATGTATTGGGGTATTCTCAGAGTGGTACAGATACTGAGATAATGATGCAGTATATAATTAGAAAATTTTACAGAAATTACATTATTATAATTTAAAATAGATAAAACATCAATTTTAGAGTACATGATGTGTAAATTTCAAAAGAACAAGTTTTTAAAATAGCAAGACAATTATAGATTATAATGAGTGCTTTGTAATTTAAACTAAAGAAAAATATAAAATAGCAATATAAAAAATATGTTGATAATATAATTATAAAACTCATTTATATATTACAAATTATTTATTACAATATATTTTACAACAATGACCTACTGATTCTCCAATCCACCTCACCCCAGGACTGCTACAACATCGTGAAGTAGAATCAACATTCCTGGTCTTCTAGATTCAGTATGAAATCTAGATTTATTGCTGTAGGATTGGATTTTATTTGGATTTTTCAGCCTAATTCATGGAATCATAACCACTGATGAAAGTCACCTGATAGATGTAACATCCTTCTAATTTGAGATTTATCATTTGGACCTATACAGGAAGAAACTGAAGTGCCAGAATTTCACATACATGAGATTACAAGGATATTCAATTCTTTAAACTTTGTTCTACGAGTCAAAAAGAATATTCCATACTGTATCTAGAGTGAGCCCTGTATTCTTTTTCTCATTTTAATTTACCTCAGGGTGGGGAATGGCCAGCAGATTTAGATCATACAGTTATGTACCTGGCAAGAACCAAGCAGATTTAGATCATACAGTAATATGGTTGGGGGAAAACAGTACTTTAAACTTGATTCATAATGGCATATACAGAAATGTAATGAACATGAGGTTCCAACAGGTTTAGATCATACAGTAATGTATCTGGGTCAGGAGTGGGCAGCCAACAGGTTTAGATCATACAGTAATGTATCTGGGTCAGGAGTGGGCGGCCAACAGGTCTAGATCATACAGTAATGTATCTGGGTCAGGAGTGGGCAGCCAACAGGTCTAGATCATACAGTAATGTACCTGGATCAAGAGTGGGAGGCCAGCAGGTAGGTAAAACAGTTATTTCAAACCATATAAATTAAAGCATGTACAGAAACATAGCTACATGTATAATTATTGTTTTTCCACTCAGGATGTGATAGAGGTGCTAAATGAGACAGCAGATCCAGATCAGGCAGAAAGGATACGTCACCTGTTAGAGAGTAGCTCCCGAGCTACATCCAGGTAATGGATTAAATTTTGTCTTGCCTGCATGAGCAGATGTTAAGACACAAGTATCACTTTTCCTGTGGTGATATTATGAACATGTTCAGCAGATATATTTTAGTTCAAATTTTGAAAGTGATATATTCTATTTGCTTATGGATCATTTGTACTCAGTTGTTAAAAGCATAGACTCAGATCTATCAATAGTGTAATGCGTCAGTAGTCAGGGTTTGTGCTGGTCATTCTACCCAGAATCATGATAGGTTAAGGCACTTGGCTTCTTGACTAGAATGGTGTCAGGTTGTATGGGCTATTGTGATGTGACCAATTGGCAAGGTACCGTAGTTATTTTTGTATATGTCTTACCTCGCTAAAATGTGACATTGTAACATTTAAAGTACTGATGTGTTACAAATACAAAACCATCTTGAACACTGAGCTCCCTGATTTGAACCCAATCTCCAACATTATGAACACTTAGCTCCCTGATTTATTCCCAGAAAACTTGGTGTATGTGCTTTGTTGTTTGTTCTACCAGTCCTTATTATGCTGATCAAACTTGGTGTGTGTGCTTTGTTGTTTGTTCTACCAGTACTTATTATGCTGATCAAACTTGGTGTGTGTGCTTTGTTGTTTGTTCTACCGGTACTTATTATGCTGATCAAACTGCACAAACCCCAATCTGCCAACACATCATGCGATGGCAGATCTGAATCTGTAGTTTGCAGTTGGACTCGACTTATAAGTGAGGATAGATGATATTATTATTATTATTATTATTATTATTATTATTATTATTATTATTACTACTATTTTCTTATTAGTTTTTAACCACAGTATGCATTTTTGTAGTATAAGGTAAACTGGTTATGTAACATACTTTTTGGTTACATTTTCTCCTCATTCTAAGATATTTTGGAACCATCAATTGATTGAGTGTGTGAGTTTATAGGTACCTGATTCATGAAAGGGTTCACTAATATTGATCATTTGATTTATTTACATTTATTCTATAATTTTAATGGGTTTAAAAATATAACTTTCAGCATGAATGGATCAGTATTTCAATACGACCTTGATCACAGGAGCCCATCTCCATCTCCAGGAAGGTCGAAAGGCCATGTTCAGATTAGCAACCAATTACATGTAAGTAGAAAATGGAATATTTTAATGATTTTATTGTAATTATGGTCCATATAAAGGCCATTTGTTTTTTTACTATTAATTGCTCATTGAAACAAACAGGGTCTTGTGCACATTCTGCATGCAATAAATGAAATGTTTCAATACTCAAAGGCAAATTTATTAACTTGACATATGACAGGGAACAAGATAACACTTTCAAGAAATTTCAGAAATTGGTTTGAACATGGTCATATTGTATGGAATCTAGACAAAAGGCTAAGCCCTGAGAAACTTGTCACCCTAGCAACAGGTACTGGCTTATGGCTATGAAGATGGTGTCCTTTCTATGAAACAGTTTCTCTGTCATTTCAAGATAGACCTTGGGAATTCTACTGGGTGATGATGTTGATGTAGTTTTTATGTGTGATCTAAAACACATCTTATCTCTCAAACAAACAACAAGGATGGATGTTTTGCAAGTGGAAGTATGGAATTGTTTTGGTGAGTGTTCTAAAAGTGACTCACATATGCATGATTCAAGGAATTGTAAAACTGTATCGCAGAACTAACCTCCTTGTGTACCACTCTTAGTAATTTTTGTTTGATGGACATATTAGATCTAGGAATTATAGGGAGAAAACAAGCATCTACACAGATGTACAAGGTGTGAATCATCAGTTAGACAACTGAATTGAATGTTTTCATTTAAAGTCAATAATGTACATATTCTGAGTGTAGAAGATTGTTTGTCAGTTTAGAGGAGAAATGATTTAGAATCAGATGAAATTGAAAAAATAATGGATACAGGTCAATTAATCAAATGCAAAGTCATTCCTTGTAGGCTTTATCTATAGGTTCCCTTCTGCAAAAAACAGATGAAATAAGCTTTTCGAAAAGAAGTACAGATAAAAGTGAACAAAATAAATTTATATTTTAGGTGACTTATACTTGATGAATCTTATGAATGACCAGATTAACTAGAAATTAGTTGAATTTCATACATATGTTTGCATTTATCCAATTTGTGGACTACACAATATGAGAAGCGTACAAAAACTCCAAATGATCACATCTATACAGATATGGAAGAAATTTTGACAAATTAAAATTCTTGGGTCAGGTCTTAGTCATGACTAGCTTTATTATCCTTAACAGAAAATTGACATAAGAACAGTTTTAAAACTCCATAACACATATAAAAATAATATAAAAACAATTTAAAAAATTGGATACAAATGAATTTTTTGAATACTTCAGTAATTATCATTGAAATATAGTACCCATGTTTGATGCTGTGGATGTTACAACTTTGTAGTCTTAAACTAAGTAATAGAAAGAGGCAAAACCAACATGCTTTGTAAAACTTAACAAATAATTTAATTATCTAAATTATAAATTGAACATTTAAGAGGAACTTACAGTATTGTGAATTAATACTGAAATACACTAAAAAAGTCCAAATGAATAGAGTATTCTGAATGAATTCCAGGTTTTGTATGTGCTTTATATATATATATATATATATATATATATATATATATATATATATATATATATATATAATTTTGTTATGACTCAAAGTTACAATACCTCCAATGGCAACACCACCCAGCTGACTTAACCATCCAATGGCAAATTACCCCAAACTGTAAACATGTTTAATATATAGAACATGAAAACAAATTAATAATCTATTATAGCTCATTGCAATCTAGCAACAGACCAAAAGTTAAAGACATTAAATAGAGATAAATAGCATGGGTCATAGTTCCAACTTTGTATGCATGTGATAGATAACCATGTGCCTTTGAAAATCAAAAAGTAAAATGGGAATTCCATCTTGGTTTTAAATCCAGACATTCATGATGTTATGACAGACAGATGGCTTAAAGCCTTAGATAATGGTAAATTAGTTAGATCCATACTAGTTGATCTCAGAAAAGCTTCTGACCTTGCTATTCTTATCAATAATTAAACTTGTAGCAAAATGACAGTTCCATGACTGATTGGTATACATCCTAACAATGAGTGTTCCAAATAAGTGGCATATTTATTAAAGAAAAACCAATTACTTGTGGAGTAAATTGGGGATCAAAGCTGGGCCCACTCCTTTTTCTCATTTCGTAAATTATCTGCCTCTGAATATCGGCAACTGTCTTCCCTTCAGATAGTCTTACTTAGAATTGATTTCTGGTGGACAGAAAATGGCTTGAAAATATACACAGTCAAGTCAAAAAGTATTAACAATTAAATTTTATATTAGCTATGTTCCCATCTAAATATAGCTTATTCTTAATCTCCATTCTTTTTCTTTCCACCAGAAAGAATTAAGAGTTGTGTGTATTATTCTTTATTGTATGTGCAACTCAGTAAAAAGTAAGTGAATGGGTAATTAATATAAGACTAGTTCTATGCAAATAATTATGGTACCCTCTTTAAATAAATTTATTATTATTATTATTATTATTATTATTATTATTGAATTCCACTTTCATAAACTATGGTTTAAAAGTCTGGTGTTTTATATATTCAGGAACTCTTACAGCAAAACATTGGTTATGTGATTGCCCTGGGAAATATTGGTTATGTGAATGCTCTGGGAAACATTGGTTATGTGAATGCCCTGGGAAATACTGGTTATGTGAATGCCCTGGGAAATATTAGTTATCTGAATGCCCTGGGAAACATTGGTTATGTGAATGCCCTGGGAAATATTGGTGTGTCCATATAAATGATCATCAGCATAACAAATAATAATAAATTGCTGGTGTTTGTTTTATTGATTACTTCTGACCGATCTTCCAGCACACAGGGTCTATGCTGTTTGCAGTTAAACTTGGGTAAATACGTCACTATGTGTGGTAGTTAGCAAAACAGACCTAAACTGTAACAAGTCCATCTTCTTTATACTCACCTAGAATCACTGGCTGAATTTACACTAGAGACCTGTAAGGGGAGACAAACTATGGACAACTTTTTCATTATTACATCTATATGTAGATGGCAAAATAATTATAAAAACTGAAGTATTTAAATAATGATGAATTTGTTTGTTGTAAATGTATTTATTCTATAGATAATATAAACTAAACATTATTTTAAGATCCACCAATTTGATAATGTTTGCACAACCACATATGTACGTTTTGGTATCATTTCTTGATCAGAGATGCATCTTGACTTATTGTTGTCAAATAATTAGGTATTTAAATGTAAAAGGAAATGCACTTACTAAATTAAACAGGTATACAGTTATATAAGAAAATGCACTTACTAAAAAAAATTAGGTATACAAATATTAAGGAAATGTACTGTAATAATTAGGTATACAAATGTAAAAGGAAACACACTTACTTAATTAGGTATACAAATATAAATAGAAATGCACTTACTTAAATAATTAAGTATACAAATGGAAATGGAAATGCACTTACTGAAATAATTAGGTGTACAAATGTAAATGGAAATGAACTTGCTGAAATAATTAGGTGTACAAATGTAAATGGAAATGCACTTGCTGAAATAATTAGGTGTACAAATGTAAATGGAAATGCACTTAATTAGGTATAGAAATATAAATGGAAAAGCACTTACTAAAATAATTAGGTATACAAATGTAAATGGAAATGCACTTACTGAAATAATTAGGTATACAAATGTAAATGCACTTGCTGAAATAATTAGGTATACAAATGTAAATGGAAATTCACTTAATTAGGTATACAAATATAAATGGAAATGTACTTACTAAAATAATTAGGCATGCAAATATAATAGGAAATGCACTTACTAAATCAAGACATAATTTTTTGAAGGCAGACAATGAGAATGATTTCAGGATGTAATGGCCTATGCCATAGTTAGGCTAGTTTTAGAAATGGTCTGAATGATGAGATATTTGCAGGTTGGTGGTTTGGGTAGTTTTGGATAATGATTTATACTAATTTTGCTCTTTTAGTATTGATTACATACTGGAAGATATATTAAAATGGGATGTTTATATTGTTAATTGGAACTGGCAAGAAATCATGCATCTCTGTCATAATGGGGAAATAATAATAATAATAATAATAATAATAATAATAATAATAATATATCATCTGTACAATTTAATTTCTAAATCAACCATGCTGTCCTAATTTTATTAATTTTTTCTTCATTTTTTTTTCAGTATACATCATCCTCAAAAGACATTGATGTAAACATACCCCCTTATGCTTTCGAAAATGGACACCAAGTTTCTGATAGTAATGATTATTCACACACAACTCAGAAACATGTTTTTATGAATAAAATATTACAGGATCCACAGTTGGATGGGAAAAGACCAATTTACTCTAGAGAAAAAAGTGCTGTTAAGCGAACAGCTTCTATGAAGGAGGCACATAAAGTGTATGGAGGATCAGAATTTCAGTCTAAAAATGGACGCAATTCAAGGTTGAGTACATACTCATTTCGCTCTGATTCAAAAGTGACTTCAAAATTTGCCAAACCACCACTGGAGTTGACATATGGAGTGTCTGACAAAAGTTCACAACAGCAGCAAGTACATACAGACTTGATGCATCCTAAAAGAGGTCATTCATTGAGTGGGTCAGACTCAGATTTATCCGATATTTCAGATCTTTCTGCTAATCTTGCAGTTGAACAGGAAGATGTGTTATCAAAGTTGAATGCAAAAGAAAAAGATGATATTTTGACACACATAATTAACATGGGAAATAGGGTGCTGTTTAATGTTCCACAGAAACCTCCAAAATATGGGAAGAGAAAAGGTTTGTTTGCATTTATTTATGATTTTACTGGAATTACTGATTTCATAACTACCTTAATGTTGGTCAACTTTGTGCATGTTAAAGGCTGAAGCTGACTGAAAATAGTATAGTCTTTTATTTCCTTGAAAAAGCAACTGTGAAATTAAGGTTTGTGATATACAGTAGCAATTTTTGTACATTCTGCAATTTATCTATGCCCAAGAATGAACAGATAAGTCGGCCATCATTAATTTTTTCATTTGTTACATTGAAACTATTAACGTACTTTTGTATACTAATGTTTATTTGATGTAACAGCCACCATTTATTTGCTTATGAGCAGAGTCCAACCACTGCATAGACCAAGATCTGTCATTGCATTTTGAAGCCTGCAAATCTGGGTAAATGTAGTTTGTTAGACACAATTAGTTGAACAAACAACACAGAACCTCATCTACCAGTGCATTATGTGTTGGCAGATTAAGGTCTATATTGTATGCATTTGGACTCTACTTATAAGCGAGTATATGTGGTAATATTGAATGAAGTAATTTTTTTATTATATAAATTTAGCTCCAAAGCCCATTATCTACACTGGAATTGTAAAGTTCCTGGGAAGGCTGGATCCAGACCGAGCTGAATCTAGAGTACACCTTGGTATCAGGCTAGATGAGCCAAGTACGTATACTGGATAATTAAAATGCCCATGCACTCCATTATGCCTTTATTGCAACTTGAGATGGTTTCCATACTCTGCAGTGAACATAAGAGAAAAGAAAATTACTTTTTCCCAATTCTTACAAATTCATTCAGCAGAAAATACCACCACTTGTTAATATTATTGATAAAATTGTACCCATCTTTAATGGTGTTCATAAGATTCCAAAATTATAATGTATTCACAGAATTGTTAAATCAGGACTTGTAAATCATATTTTCACATATGGTAATATTTTCACATACCCGGTAATTATATTTTAATGAATACAATCAATTCTGTATGAAAGCAACATAGAGTTTCCATGGCTAAAAGATACCTAAACTTGTATCAATGTATTTTGTTTTAAAAAAAATTTCAAATGTTATTTTCTTGCATGTATTTATTTTATTTAAATTAATTTATTTAAACAAATATTAGCACATCAAAATCTTGCACAGTCTACATTCACCATCCTGGATCTGTTGCCATTACCTATGGTATGGATTTTAGTTAAACTTTATTAAAATGCCAGAAATACTGTATATACTCTCTTATAAGTTAAACTGCAAACAGCACAGACCTAGATCTTCTCTTGCATAATGCACTGGCTGACATGGGTCTATGCAGTTTGCTAGTAGGAATCAGTAGAACAAACAGCACAGACACTGACCAGCTGTTGTTTTATTTACAGATGGACTCAACTTCAAAACTTTTTTTTGAGTATCAATGGTGTCAAAATATGATTTATTTAACAAAAATTAATGAGATGTCTCCCGTAAAGGCATTCATGTTACAGACATTTTCAGCATTTCTTTGTCCAAGTACATGTATACTGTATTTGTCTCCCCTATATGATCAGAGTACTTTTCATTGTCATCCTATAGTTATCTAAGTATATTGGATTTGTCTCCCCTATATAATTACAATTTATTGTTACCTTATACATTTAGTTGGCGACACTGATGGAAGGTACAAAGGGAAAAGGCTTATGTACACACCCTCTGACCAGGGTAAATTCTTCAGGATTACAGATGTTACATCAGTTATGGATGTCAGAGTAAGTGCATGAAATCATTACTGATCATTAAATTAAAAAGTATCTGGATAACAGGATAAAGTAATTTACTTATTTTACACATCTACAGTTCATGGTTTAATCCTTTTTTACAACCTGGACAAGGATATTAGGCTACCTGGTCAATGTTATGGTTTTCTCTTAGTTTTCTATTTCTCTGCTAAAACTTCACATTACAGCAATATCTAATAGCTGGTGAGATGACATATAGTAATGTGTAAGTTATGAAGGCCTTTATACTGGCCCTGATATGGTTTTAATTGATATGCTGGAGCTGAGGATTGAACTCAGAACTGCACAGGTCTAAAACTGTACACTGATAATTTTTTAATTGAAATATTACGGTTTATACTTTCTCGGTATGTGACAAACTATCAAATATATAATAGAACATCAATTTAATAGGTCAAATTAATATGTTCCTGAAATGTATACAGTGGCACATCCTATTATCACTGCATGCTTATTACCACTGCATTTTAACATATTTGTTTGATGATGTCACCCTGTCTAACATCTGAATAAACTCTGTGTAAGCATGTTGTCAAGAAATTCACAATGCTATGAATATTAACAATTTGAAGAAAAAACTCTATTTTGAGAGTAAACAAAATTATACATTTTCTTTACATGTAGAAATTTAAGTAAGTGATAAAATCCCATTCCAGTTCAGATTACCTTTTGTACATTTTAATCATAAAATGGTACTCTGTACACAGTGTACAAGTCATTTCCTCCATAGTTTAAACAATGCAAGCAGAATTGTTGACATGACACACACTTTTTGATAAAATGCTATCTAATCTAACTTGTTGGAGGGCTTATAAAAGGTGATTTGTTAAACTCACATGTTTTGTTTCAGTGATTAGACTAGTGGGCTAAAGGCAAGCTTCCCTTCAAATTAATAAAATAAGTTTCCTAGACATGGGGTTAACTTAACATGTCATGTGATCTAAAATTACAAGATCATAAACCTTAATTATTTCATATATTCACTACAACTCATGTAAAGATCTTGATTAAATTTATGAATGTTGGAAGTTTTATATTAAATGTTCTTTTACATAAAATGTTCTGATTTTTAAAATGTTCTTTTACTTTGATACTTTACTATTGATAGTCACTGTAATTTTCAACTGGGGCAGTAAACAAGATGTTCTCTTTAGAGCACCTCCCATTAGAGGTCACCTCAGAATAACTAAAACTTTGGTGGTCCAACTGATTGGAAATCAAAATCATTCACTGTGATAAATGCACCATGCATTGATTACCGATGCAGTAGGATAAAAATACAAAAGTAAGTAAAGTGAAACTTTTTAGTGTATATTTTCTAGATAGTAATGCAGTAATAGACTGTACCAATCTATCAATTTAATTTACATTAGGTTTAATAGTTTAAAAAATATGATATTTAAGTTTATGAAGATGTTTGAATTTTGTAGGTTTTATCCATATCAAGTACTGCTTCATATCAGATATCAATAATACTCCATATAAAATATCAAGTGCTGCTTAGTATCAGATATCACATATACTCAGTATCAGATATATATACTCAGAATCAGATATCATAAATACTCAATATCAGATATCATAAATGCTCAGAATCAGATATCAAATATTACTCAGTATCATATCATAAATACTCAATATCAGATATCTAACACTACTTGGTATCAGATATCATAAATACTCAGAATCAGATATCATAAATACTCAGTATATCAATATTTCTTGTAAATAACTCTTTCAATGATCAGAATGGTATTTTCAATTACAGCATTTCTCATGTTTGTTGTTGATGTTCCAAATATCCTGTTCATTCATGCGCTTGTTTGAATGTTTTGTTTCTCACACAATGAGGGCTTATAAAAGGTGATTTGTTTTGTTTTGTTTCTTTCAAATAGATGAAACAGCTTGTTGTGTTCATTCACAAACAAATCTATTTAATCATAACCTAAAATGTCTACTACATGAGTATACATGCTTGCTTACAAAGTAGTTCCTAATATACTACACTATTTTTAGATACAAATGTCATGCAGGTGCATGCATTATTCAAGATGATTGGTATCATAAAATACAGCCCAGTTTTGGAACAAGTAAAGCAAACAGATAATAATGGTTAAATATGAATGCTTTGTATCAGATATTTTAACTACTCTGAACCAGATATCAAGTACTATGCAGTATCAGATATCATAAATACTCAGATATTTAAGTACATGTACTACTCAGTATCAGATATCATAAGTACTTAAATATCAAGTACTAATCAGATGGCCCAGGTTTCAAATTTTTAAAAGTGGATTAAGTAGTGTTGTTCAACCGTCTTGGGTCTTTTATTATGTGTATTGATTTAAGATGGATATTTTACTTAGAACTTAACTGTACTTTTTTATTTCAGACTGGTAAGTATGTTCCAGTCAAGAAGCTGATGGTCAAATATATTTGCAAGTCACCTCATGCACAAACAGATCCTAAGCAAGGTGAGAGCCAATGAGAGACTTTGTTAAAAAACACTCTGAGCCAATGACAGCTCTTTAGATCTCAACAGCCAATGACAGCTCTTTAGATCTCAACAGCCAATGACAGTTCTTTAGATCTCAACAGCCAATGACAAACTGTTACATATATAAAGAACCAGTGAGAGATGTTGTAGCAGATATCAAGATCCAATGACAAATTTTGGAACATGTGCCAGGAACCAGAGACATTTTATGGCAGAACTATGTTGACAGTTTGTTTCATCCATTTAATAATAGACAATATAAAAGTGATTCATATTTTCAAGACAAATATTTGTTATGGTTGCTGAATTAAGTCTGCTACAAAGAACATAAGAATACCAATTTGTTAAATAATACATTTATTTCAGCAATACACACCACTAGCTACAAAGTACAAAACATACTTACAGATAATGCATAAAACTGTAGAGATGCATACTTTATAAATATTCAGTTACACTGAAAATTCCTTGCTGATGTACTATTAAAAAATCAATTAATCAGCCACTTTCTTCCATATCATAAAGAAATAAATATATTGATGTAACAGTGTCTCTTAATCAGCCACTTTCTTCCATATCATAAAGAAATAAATATATTGATGTAACAGTGTCTCTTAATCAGCCACTTTCTTCCATATCATAAAGAAATAAATATATTGATGTAATAGTGTCTCTTAATCAGCCACTTTCTTCCATATCATAAAGAAATAAATATATTGATGTAACAGTGTCTCTTAATCAGCCACTTTCTTCCATATCAAAGAATAATTATATTGATGTAATAGTGTCTCTTAATCAGCCACTTTCTTCCATATCATAAAGAAATAAATATATTGATGTAATAGTGTCTCTTAATCAGCCACTTTCTTCCATATCAAAGAAATAATTATATTGATGTAATAGTGTCTCTTAATCAGCCACTTTCTTCCATATCAGATAGAAATAAATATACTGATGTAACAGTGTCTCAGTGAAAAGAGTAATAAATGTCCTGACATGTGGGTTCATATGCAATAGATAATTGATAGAATTTATATTTTGAAGAATATTTTTTTTAAACAAACCTATTTATAGGAATGTATTTTTTAAATTAAGAATGAGACTGTAGATGTAGTGTGAATTCATCATGTTTAACATAAAATCCAGTTTGAAGATACAATCTGTCCATTCAAATCAACTCAATATTATGGAAACAGAATTTCATTTCATCTGTTTTTGTCTAACACTTACTGAACTATGTATTCAGTTTCAATATATACTGGTGTATTTGTATGTAAACTTGCATGTCATTTATTTCTTTTAAATGGCATTGTCATGATCATATTAACCATAGAAAATGAGTACAGCCTTGATCATATTAACTATAGCAAATTATTACAGCCATGATCATATTAACCATAGCAAATGATTACAGCATGATGATCATATTAACCATAGCAAATGATTACAGCCATGAACATATTAACCATAGCAAATGATTACAGCCATGATCATACTAACCATAGCAAATGATTACAGCCATAATCATATTAACCATAGCAAATGATTACAGCCATGATCATATTAACCATAATAAATGATTACAGCCATGATCATATTAACCATTGTAAATGATTACAGCCATGATCATATTTACCATAGCAAATGATTACAGCCATGATCATATTTACCATAGCAAATGATTACAGCCATGATCATATTAACCATAGCAAATGATTATATCCATGATCATATTTACCATAGCAAATGATTACAGCCATGATCATATTAACCATAACAAATGATTACAGCCATGATCATATTTACCATAGCAAATGATTACAGCCATGATCATATTTACCATAGAAAATGATTACAGCCATAATCATATTAACCATAGCAAATGATTACAGCCATGATCATATTAACCATAGCAAATGATTACAGCCATGATCATATTACCATAGCAAATGACTACAGCCATGATCATATTAACCATAGTAAATGATTACAGCGATGATCATATTAACCATAGAAAAGATTACGGTCAATTGGAGATTCTATTCTTTTTAATAGATAACAGGCAGCAAGAGATCTAGCCATCAAAGTGATAACTGTACAGATTTATTTTTATATTTTATTTATTTATTTAGTTTTATTGACCCGAACGGCCCATAATGAGAAATGATAATAATAAAATTAACATATAACAGCCCATATGGAGAAATTATAACAATAAAATTAACATATAACCATCCTTAATGAGAAATGATAATAATATTAACATATAACACCCATAATGAGAAATGATAACAATACAATTAAAATACAACAGCACATTATAAGGTAGATTTACATCTGCATTCAGCATCTTAAAAAAGAGAAAATAACAACCTCTGTGTGTGTGTGTGTGTATGTGTGTGTGTGTGTATTGGTGTGGGTGGGTGTCAAATTTTATTGTGGTCACAGCTTTTAAGATAGAAAGAAAGAATGAAGAAAAATATAAGATAAAAATTAAATGTGATTGTTCAAAAGATCAGTTAAAGTTAAAAACTGACCAATTAAATTTTTTAAGTAACATAAACTTAAATCTCAAGTAGCTTCAATGAATATGAGGATAGATTTTTGTTGTGATGGATCTTATCATTACTACATTTAACTTTTTGTAACTTTATGAAATATATTTGTTATTTTTATAAGCTATTGATTTGTACATATATTTGGCAAATCAAAATGTTTGTGCCTGGCATGTAATTTATGCCTCATATTGAATTTTGTATGCTGTGCCAACAATGTGGAATGACACATAGGAATGTTAACCATTTCTGTCTGTACATACCATGCAGCATCTTAAAGTTTGGATTGAGGTCAGTTTCTTGGGCATTTTCAAGAGTGATTTGGTCATGTACTTTGGTGTTTGAAAGAAGGCATTGTGGTGAATGTAACAAATAGGTCAGTGTGATCTGAATTTCACATTTCAATGACATTTAAGTTTTGTATTTCAATCAGCTTCCCAAGCAATGTAAGTCACAGAGTCACGGTTTGAGGATGCATTTTGGCAAGTGCGATACCAAAAATAGATCATTATGACCTAAATATCGTATGTCAGTGCCATCAGTTAAGCTTTGAATTTGGTTAAGTTTCTCAATTTGTAGACATTGTTAACCAAGAGTAATGTAACTTGGAATTTAGATTTTAGTGAGTTCAACACCATCTTACCAAAAGTAGATAACTCTGACCTAAATTTCATGCTCAAAGACTTTTGAAGGTTTCGCGTTTAGGTTTCTTTCTAAGTTCTTACTGGCAGTTGAGGAATGGAACTTGGTATGTAGATGTATCATCATGAGTACAGTACCATTTGACCAAATGTAGGTTGGTGTGACCAAAATTTCATCCTTGAGTGATCTGAGTTAAGTTTTGTGTTTAGTTCTTATGCCTCATGCATATTTGATTGTATTGTCTTACATAAACCAGGATGGCATGGCATTGATGTTCTGTAAGCACATTAGTTATTTCACAAAAAAGTTTATTTATTTTGCTGTAGGTACTCACTGATAGCACTGGAAAAGTGACTCCTGTGTCTCACTTCCCACAAAACTGAGGCTTAACTAAACATACAATATTTTTAATTAATTTTGATAATATGAGATATTACTTACCAACTCAGTGAGCTCAACAGTTATGGCAAAAGCTGTACCCTTCTTGAACTTCCATATATTCTAGACTACTCCACTAATATCTGGGGATTACTTTTCGCAAACCAAAATTTAACAATGCCAAAAATGGCAAATATTAAGCTTTGATGAAAGAATTTAAAACTTAACTGACTTTTGAACAATTGTTTAAACTTGACATATGAACAAATGTCTTGATTCTGATCCTTTGTTATTGAAAAAAAAAAACAACAACTTTAAATGACTTCTTCTCAAAAAGCAATTTCAACTGAAAGCGTTCTACTGATTCAGATTTCTTATCCAGCTTCTCATGCATTTGAATGAGTCAGCCAGATGAGTGATCTCAGGCCTATTTAGGCCCCATGTTTTTCCATATCTACAGAAGTTTGCATAGGCATTCATTTCAGACCAAATTATTCTAAATGTTTTATAAATGTCTTGAACTGAATACAAAGATAAGATCCTATATGTACATTGTACTTGTAACTAAATATATTTTCTGTAATGAATCTAAAGACTTTGTCATGAGCTGGATGATTGTATATGTGATCATTGTGATGCCACATACTGTCATACTTTAACCTACGATGACATCAGAGCAGATTTCAATCAAAAACATTAAAGTCCAAAACAAATGTAAGGCTATGTTATTGCAAGTGTGGTTCAGGTTCTGAGGTGTAATGATGTTTAAAACCCTGATATTTATCACCTTATATTGTATATTCTCCTCTGAGAGAAATCTGCTAATGTGTTTAGCTTATTTGTTGTTGTATTGAATACTTACATTAGTTATAATTATATTAGTTATAAATGTTACCATGTATTCTATATGTAGACTTCAAAAAAGATGTTAATATTTTCATGGTAAGATTATATGAAATAAAAAAGAAGATTATTAGGTTATAGCAACCCAGCTGTAATAAAAACACTTTCAGTTAACTGGATTTTGAAATTTTGAAGTCAGTATTTAAACTTGATGATTGAGGCATTTTTTGCATGCTGAGAATATGTTTCGTTTGATAATGGAAGAGGTGAGGAAGAAAATAGGTAATTTTTAAACTCTTCATTCATGTTTATTGCTATTGCTATGTTTAATGCTATTATTTACTATCAAAGCAGGATTTGTTCAGCTGGCTCTTTTGCAATATACAATATTTACTCACTTGTTAGTAATCAGTGGAACAAAAAGCATACACCCTAATCAGTTGGAAGATTATGCGATGGCAGATCAGGGTCTATGTTGCTTGCAGCTGGATCAATGTGTAAGTGATTATACACATGCTAAATTATTATATGAATCATAAAAATTGAGAACTGTATAAATGCAGTTCAATAAGACATGTTTTGTGTACATTATGTAACTGCAGATCCCAAACCAGTAAGTCTACTTCAGACTTATCTATGTTTGATATTTTCATTGATACTGTAGATGTAAATATATGTATATACGTTATTCTTAGAAGAATAATTTATCATTGACATTTAACTGTTGTAAGTACTGGATATACTTCTTTTTACAAGGAGTGCCCATGCCTCTGAGATATTACTAAAATCTGTGATACAAACTACAGGTAGATAGATTAAAGTATATAAGCAGAATTTCTGAGTATTTTTCTTACTTTCATAATCATTCTTCTGCTACACACACATTTCAACTTTCACCCCACCACCATCATTATACTTTCAATTTTTTGCATGATGTGTCTTGAGCCATTTCACAGAATCTTACCAAACATTTATGGATATTCTCTTTGTAGGAGTGCAAGACCTAATTTTACTCTTTAATATGTCTCGACCAGTGCCCAACATGCACTCTAAGACATCAAAACACATTGTATGAAAGAGCCTTCAGTGATGGCAGAGGTCTCAGAAACTCTTAATTACACATATTTTTTTTATCTGAGACACAGAAAATCACCTGCACAGGAGTCCTCTGTACACATGCAAATAGCTGGGTTGCAAATTCAAAGGCTTGCCAGTCCTACGTCAACAACCTACAGAGTGGGAGAATGTGTTGATTTTTTGATCATTTTAGCTGTGCTGATATTTACATTGACAAAATTCAGTAATTAAAATACCTCCAGATGTGCCTGCATTATTTATAAGAGTACATCAAAAGAACATGATGCAAATACAGTTTGTTTGAACTGAACCTAATACTTACAGAAAAACAAATTAATGTGGCCCTATATATTATTATGACTCTATGATCTTAAAATAATTAAAAAGAAAGCAATGACCAACAAGTTTTGTATAATTGACAATATAATTTATTTCCCTAAATACAAAGTTACAGAATTTTTAAAAAAACTTCTTGTATGGTGAATTTCATTTTTAATGTCCTAAATGTTTTCAAAGGTATTCCAAATGATAATCTGTATTGTAATGACATATCAACAATACTGAAAAATCACTATGCGATAATCCTAAAATGTCTTTAAATTAATGCACAGTAATTCCATGACAGCTAAGAATCCAAATAGTCTTTAAATGAATTCACAATAATTCCTTACAGCTATGACATATCCAAATAATCTTAAAATGATAAAGTTAAATAAATGAATCAAAACTTCAAAGAAGGATGATAGTACAACTAAGAATGCCTAATTGTAAATATTAATTTTCGAATATTGAATGCAATATGAGGCTTTGAGTGAATCATCTTGGCATTTCGAAATGAATTTATCAGTGAACAGATCAGCTGTTCTAACACAGACAAATGATAAATTAGGTCAGCTTGGTCTTTCAGAACTCATTACCTGGGGTTTGGTCACATGATATTTACCTTTACTTATAGTAAGACTTAAAAGTTGGATCTTTATGGAATCAATGCATTTGATACGTAACTCATCTTAAAAGAGCAAACTATGATCATAGGAGAGATTTATCTACTTACATATGTTGTAAAAGCATCCATCTCAGATGTGGAAGGTGACATGTTTTCTATGGAACAAGAGAGTAAAAAAACATCCATGTTTTCTATGGAACAAGAGACTAACAAATATCCATGTTTTCTATGGAGCAAGATACTAAAATACATCCATGTTTTCCATGGAACAAGAGAGAAAAAAAACATCCATGTTTTCTAGGAACAAGAGACAACAATAAGTCTGTGTTTTCTATGGAACAAGAGACTTCTCATTGCTGGACCACCTTCCTTGCTGCTGGATAAAACAAAATAAAAAACAGCCATTCATGGACCAATTCCTTATTAGTACATAAAACAACACACCAAGAATACCATCACTGCTGGACCACTCACATAATAGTGAAAAAATACCCTATATTACTAGACCCAATATTTTTGGACCACTTTGTCAATTAAAGTGTAGAAACACATTAACATGTCCATAGAATATGCAAGTGGACCAATTTTCATACCAATGGATTTTCATATATGTACACCAGAACCCTTATGTACCTTTCTACTCAAAACAAGAAATACTGCAATTTGGTTGATAAAATGCTATAAATGTGGTACTGAAAAATTATTGAGATTAAACTTGATACCATCGATGCGGAGACTGCTCATTTTAGAAAAGAGCTTGATTGTGGCAGATCAAATGGATATTATTTCATCCTTGCAGAGTTCTATATTTTCCCTCATGTGGGACCCTGAAATATGCATATTCAGAATTCATTCTAAAACAAAACTACACACAAAATTTAACATTTAATGAAGTATACAATCAAAACAGGACAGAAAGAGATATAGACTAAGATAGAGAAATACAAGCATTGTACTGAGGGTAAATGTAAAATAGTATTCAATCTGATTCATTTAACCAAATAACTCTGATTCTTCATATACCTACATAATCTATAACATCCTGCTCTAAGTGTATGCTGTTGTTGCTTAGCAGTTTGTCCTGTAATGAGAGCACTGAGTCACAGACCTAGGATAAATGAGAACTGTCACTATCTGAAACATCACAAACACCAATGGCTGATAATTAATTCTGCTGCAGTGTAATTCTCAAATATAAATGGGTGGACAGACATGCAGTATATTTATAGGTAATAAAATTAATTCAAATGCAGTGAAAAAAAACTACAGACTGACACACTGTTAGCTGATACGTTAATTCATCACTGTGCATTATACTAAGGCACACTGGCAGAAAAAAATGGCATGCATGGTCTTTCAGTCAGCTTCTTCAAAATTACCATCTCCTTCCCCCCACCCACAACCCCGTACATCTTAATGGCAATGCTCTTGTGGATGTCAAAAGTTCTATGTATTTGGATCATACTTTAAACTATATTACAAATTTAATTTTTACCAATGCCAGATACAGCTCATTGTTTTATATTTGTCCATAAGATATATATATATATATATATATATATATATATATGTATGTGTGTGTGTGTGTGTGTGTGTGTGTGTGTGTGTGTGTGTGTGTGTGTGTGTGTGTGATCATTTATGCTTATCATATATTATATCTATATTTTAATTCAATGTATGAACTATGCAGTCTGAAATAAAGAATTCTTATCTGATGTGTACACTGTGTTAATGTTACTTGGTGTGATTTTTTTAAAATTGTGTTTAAAACATTCACCATTTATGTCAACCTTTCCTCTTTTCTAGTGCATTTAAAAGCTGTGTTAGAAATCTGGAATTAAGACAGAATCTACTCTCTTCAAGAAAATGTTAGTCTGCCAATTATGTTATCATTTGGATTGTTTGCAAGCAATCTCATGAATAACATCAGCAAAAAAGTGATGATAAACATACTATTACACAGTTGAAAATAATATTTCAAACAATAAGTTTGATCTCGGCCTTTGCAGTTGTAACATACGTGGCATCCTACAGATAGTATTTACTTCTGAGAGTGACATATGTAAGATGAAAACATTTACATCATATCAACATGCTCAGTGCTTGTCATGGCTAGACTAGCACTGGAGATCAGATGTGTAACATGGGTTGCAAATGAACAGCTGACTTAGCTTACAGATTTATGTATGTCTGCTACAGAGGTAAATATCTAAAAATCAAAATGGTTGCAAGGTGATGAAAATTATGCTAATTTGTTATAATACTAGTGAACTTTATTCATGCATTAAAAACACATACTATTCTTTCAGCCACCTTTTTCACCTGAAAATATTCAAAATAGCTATATGTTGGCAAAATGTAATTAGTAAAAAAAAAAAAAAAAGAGTGGTTGGTGGCAGTGTTGGTTCAGTATAAATGCCACTTGTTGTATAAGGAATTAACCAGATTGCTTTTGTCAAAATCTCACAAGTATGCTTTCTTCAAAAATCATTAGTTAGTTTCATTTGTATCTTCAGTGTAAAATTATTCTCATTTTTCTGCAATAGGTAATTGTCCAATGAAAATGCACCAAACTGTCCACAGAGACCCTATTCTTACCACTACTAGGCCTAACTAGGTTTATACCACTTTCTGTTAGGCTTTAATAAAAGTAAAGCCTCTTGGCAACATGTGAGATTACGTTAATTCATATCTACATCATATTTTGTATTTTTCATGATTTTTTTTCTCCAAATGTGGCATACATGGGTTTAAATATTTCTGTTGTTTGACAAGATAACTCTTACCTGTCTAGTTCCAGCAGAGTTATCTCTCTTACATGTACCTGGGTTTTGTCCTTGTCAAATTGACAATCTAACATTGTTCTCAATGACAGTGTGTGACAAGCGTGCTGAAGTAGGATAGAAAGTATATTTATTTCACAAAACATTAGTATTAAGGTATATGGAAAAATAATTGGTACCGTGATACCTAATACAGCGTTCAGGGCTAATAGATTCGACTTAGCAATTTATGGTATAACGGTACCAATTGCGCATGACCAGATGGGTGGAGCTTAAAGTGTAGGGTCCATTGCAGGCAGTACTAGAGGACAACACGAGCTATGATTGGTGGATTATGTAAGAGTTGTACTTTCTGTTAGGCTTAAAAAATAGTTTAGCCTCTTGGCAACATGTGAATTTATGTTAATTCCTATATAGATCATATTTTGTATTTTTTATGATTTTTTGAAAATGTCATAGACATGACTGAAAATAAGTATGTTGTGACTAGATAACTCATACCCCTGTCTAGTTCCAGCAGAGTTATCTCTCTTAAATGCAATGGAGTACCTGGTTTTGTCATCATCAAATTGACAATCTAACATTGTTCTCTATAACAGTGTGTGAGATGCATGCTAAATTAGGATAGAAAATATATTTATCTCTCCAAATATTAGCATTGAGGTCTATGGAAAAACAATTGGTACCGTGATACCTAAAAGATAATACCAGCTTCACAGTGTATCCATAGTAACGAGTATACATAACCACCACTTCTATACTGTCATAGTGTCATTTGGTTAAACAATGGATATTGAGATGTTTTGGTCTAATATTGACAGACTTTTACATAGAAAATGTAGAAAATAACACACATTAGCTTTGGAATGGGGCTTTTGTAATTATATCTATAGCATATATAGACTGATGGCTTTGTGACTGTGTAGTCAGCTCCAATATTAGCATACAGGCCATAAAAAGGTTATGTAAAGTTAATATAGTTAATTTTAGCCAAAGTATTGACTATTTTATGTGCAAAAGATGAAAAATCATGGATAAAAAACAACTCTCTTGTTCTTCTAAAGCATGTTATAGACCAGGATAGAGTACCTCTACTGGTCCTCTTGTAGATAGTTCACTTGTACCATAAAGAATATTCTGGTATGAGTATTTTAGGTAATTTATTAAAGATATGGTATTCCTTCCTATTTTGATTTGAATAGTCCTGCTCTAAATGTCTTTTTTTTGTTGTAAACTTTTGTGCCATGAAAAATGAACATGCGATTCCTTAGTTAGATAATCATTCTTGAGGTCTCTACTACATATGGAAACCTGGATTTTAGGTCCTCACTTTATCAGTAATGCATTTTTGGATAATTTAATTGCATTGAATTAATACATGTGTCCTTGAACTCATCTATATATAACATGGATAAGATCTTGGAGAAAATAAAAAGACCACACCTTATGTATATCATTAAGTTATCTCCCTTACACCAAACCTAAAATTTCAATAGATAAAAACCCACAATTTAAGTTAATGTGTAAGAAAATCAATAGAAGATTTGTAAAGAATCATATTAGCCCTTGGTCTTGATGCAAATTGAACTAGAAGTACTTTAATAATTTTTCCCAGTAAAGTTTAAAAGTTTGAAAACTGATCAAACATGCTTTGGGATTTTTACTTAGGTATTTTTTCTGTCTAACAGAAGCCCATTATTGTTAATTTCTTATTTAGAAGAAATATAACTTATATGCATCTATATTATCTACATTATTCACCCTTTTATATTAGCTAGGAATGAACACCATGTCACCTGATAGTTGGTGTCTATAAGGGATGTTATAGCACAGGTCCCTTTTTTATTGTCCCTTTACCTATGATCCACTGCCTCAAAATATTGTCCAAGGTAACATCATCAAGCTCTCGCTTATCATTTTTCTCATTGCTGCTTGTGTCTCCTTTAATACCAGTATCATTAGCTAAATCTCCCATTTAGATACACACTTTTCTTCTGTTTATAAATCCATTGGACTCACTATACTCATTGTTAAACTTTAGCATTTTTCTGTATATCAGTCCACATTTTCAACCCCAAATCCATGATAACCACTTAGAAAAGCTGTTATTTACTTTATTTGGTGTCAGATTGGCTTATTGCATCAATTGTATGCACTACAGAAAGGAGGGAAGATTTCTATTTGTATGACAAAGAGGCTGGGTAGCTTGACCTTTGTGTGAGGACTAGAGGTTAGTGACCTCTTGCATATGCAGACAGTGTAAAGTGTTCAAAGCTAATACTTTATAATTAGATTGGGCCATGTCCACCTGTCCTTGTTGTTACTTTCTGTGTTAATGAAACAATTATAAGTCCTTTATTTTAGATCAAAATGTCTCTTTAAGAGTAGAACTGGTACATGCTAACTAGTGTGTTGACCTTTGACCTTACTATTAAACAATATGACATAATGTGATTTATCGCATATCACCAAAGTGAAGTTTGATAAGTGCTAATATGAACAAAACACAACTCATAGTTTAAAGAATTCATTTTATTTCAAAACATGAGTTTGATAGTGAAGCAAAAGTTTGCAAACAAGAGTTCCAACAGCTCAATAACATTTCTATATACAATCATATAGAACATAGCTTAGTACTTCATAAAATTGTTTTTGACAAGCGAGACTAAGTACACTTGTTAGTTATATAGTCCCGAGCTATTTCACAGATTATTGGAAAAATCAAGGTTTGCTTTAGGTATAACGGTACCAATTGCGCATGACCAGATGGGTGGAGCTTAAAGTGTAGGGTCCATTGCAGGCAGTACTAGAGGACAACACGAGCTATGATTGGTGGATTATGTAAGAGTTGTACTTTCTGTTAGGCTTAAAAAATAGTTTAGCCTCTTGGCAACATGTGAATTTATGTTAATTCCTATATAGATCATATTTTGTATTTTTTATGATTTTTTGAAAATGTCATAGACATGACTGAAAATAAGTATGTTGTGACTAGATAACTCATACCCCTGTCTAGTTCCAGCAGAGTTATCTCTCTTAAATGCAATGGAGTACCTGGTTTTGTCATCATCAAATTGACAATCTAACATTGTTCTCTATAACAGTGTGTGAGATGCATGCTAAATTAGGATAGAAAATATATTTATCTCTCCAAATATTAGCATTGAGGTCTATGGAAAAACAATTGGTACCGTGATACCTTATGGGACAATGATCAGGATCTTGCGAGTATAGCCGAGGTATTTCGAATGTATGAACTAGGTAGTCTTGTTCCCTGCTTAATAACAAACTTTTTAACACCCCGCGTTGAATAGCGGAATGCAACGCAAGGAACTTACTAAGCAGGTAACCAAACTATCAACTAGGGTATATTTATTAATAAATTAATAAAATAAAACAGAGAAAAACAGTCATACATATACATATATTGCTATGAAGGATATACAATATATCAATTTAAACTATACAATTTTATATAATTCACTGGCATTAAGTCAATTAGGATACAAAGTATCTAACTTATGAATCCAATAAGTTACTTTTATGAGTCTGTTCATGCCACCATGCACAATATCTATTGGCATGAAAGAAAAGTCGAGTAAAGAGTGATTATTGGTGTTAAAGTGTGTTGAAATATTAGAGGAAAACATAAGATCTCTATAATTTTCGGCGTTTGTGATGTCTTTTCTACCACATGCAGCAGCAGAGAGGGTGAACAGACCACGTTTTCAAGCAAAAATAAGGCTTCCAGATCATGTTTTCGAACAAAATATGGCCTATAGATAACGTTTTCGAACAAAATATCAGGTTTCCAACAAATCTCATTTAACCAAAAAAAAAGTCTCCATTTTTGCAAAAACGAAGATTTTACGATTTTGCTCGCAACGATGTGGTCATCCACCCTCTCTGCTGCTACAGGTTAACAAAAAATAATAAATGATTTGATCAAGTCTTTAGGATGAAAATCATTTATGATTTTACAAACAGACTAATCGCTAACACCTCTTCTTGTAAATCAATCAGATTATTTGACTGGTCGGTGAGTTTGAAATTAATTCTGGTTAATGAATTATTATGGCATCGCATGTAGACAGGATTAATTGGGTTTTCAATAATTAGGAATCCTGGAGGAGCTGTTGGTGCAAATGAATAAAGAATATATCCCTGCTGAGCTTGATTTGATTGCTCTAGATTAATCTGATAGCTTCCTTCGATAACATCACACACTAAATTAAGCGCAATCACCGTTGAAATATTCACGTTGAACGGAGCGATATGCCTGCCGCCACCATCTGGATCATTATTATGTTTGAGGATAGTTGTTTGTTGTTCTGTTAATTTCCTTTCACATGCGTCATAGATTTTTTGGAAACCTTCATCGATGGCATCATTGAGAGATTTTTGTAGTTCTGGGTTATATCCTGGTAGTTTGAATGTGGGGATATCTTCAACGCGGATTTTATACATCGTTGCAAACATTGTTCGCGTTGTGGGTTTTTTATGATCGAGTATAAATCGAATAATTTGTGAATCAAATGTTTCCATGTCATTGATGATTTTGTTACATGTTTCTACGACGCTGATAAATTCATCTCGGGTGAGAGAGCCGGATTTAAGAGATATTAACAACAGTGAAAAATCATTATTCATCGCTGTGAAATTTTTAAGGATTTTATCTTCGTCGATCAAATGAAACTCACTCGATGGTTCAATCCCCAAAGGAGGTTGGTACACTAAACTAAAAAATTCTACACTGAACTCTTTATAACTCTTTACTGGATTATCAGGTTTTATCCTGTCTGTGACATAATCAGATTTTTTAGGTTTGGGTGATACAACAACGATTTTCTCCAGAGTTTTACTCTGGGGTGGTAATTCAGGCCATCCTAGTACGGTTCTTATTGAGCTGTTATAGATGTCTACGACGTATCCTTCTGTGCTTATCTCAATTGCGGATGATAGTGTCGGCTCATGAACTGTTATAGCGATTTTTGACTCTACTTCAGTAATCGATTTTATTCTACGCGCGAATTCATTATTGATTTGTTCAATTTGGTATGATCCGGTTGGTATCGAAACGACGTTCCAGTCTGGGGTTCCGTCGGGTTTATTCTTATTTGCAAACACTAAAGAATTATTCGGTTGTTGACCACCAAATGATTTTGATCTGATATTAGGCCAACTGTGATACATTCGTAGTTTTGCTAGCGCGATTTCGCTCACAGGAACCGGAGAGGGGAAATTCACACTAAACTCGGGTTTCGTAGATGTTATTGATATCATACTCGTTTGTACTGGGTTCGTGTTCTCCACTACTTGTTGAAGTAATTCCATCTGTGTCGTCATTATACTCATGATTTATTTCTAATTTTGGTATCGAGGAATCATAAATACTGACCATCACTGAGAACTCACAATCTGGTAATGTTGATATTATTGAGATCATTTTGTTTTTTGGGTTCGTGTTTTCTGATTCCATCGGTGTTGTCATTGTTATTATACTCATGTTGTCGCTCTAATTTCGATATCGCGGAATCAAAAATACTGACCATCGCTGAGAATTCAATATCTGATATAATCGTATTATCGAGTGACGACGATATCATCAATGATAATTGCGAATATGCGGTTGATGCAATATGAAATTGAAGTAAGTAATTCTGCAGTTTACTCTGGCTGCATGATGATATCTTTTTTGCTATCCCGGTTGATATACCCCCGATTGTAGCCACCGCAGAAATGCAAATTGGAACTACGACCGGGGCAATCATTGTAACAGATGCTAGTATTATTCCGGCACCAGTAAGAACGCTTGACACCGAGTATATAATAACATCAATTGCGGTGATTCTTCGTCGGTATTTTTTTATTTTTATTTGATATTCCTCAGTGAGGGTTTTGAGTCTATTTTGAAATTCTCTGACCTGATCATAGCGACATTGCGTCGATGACAAAGTCATTGTTGTTTATTTTAAAAACACTAGCGTTTTCAATTGTGAAATCCGAACGATTTAGTTATTTACTTAAATCCGCTACGAATTCCAGATACCATGTTACTGATGCCTTAGCCAAACTTTTATCATCGGCTTTTATCGTTAACCGTTCAGTTTTATCCTTGTCGATGATCGTTGAAATCGTATTGTTGACCCCGGATGAACTCGACGATGATATATTAAATTGAATTGGTGCTACCAGCGTTAATCGATAAATACCCTTGATAGTAGCTGTGATATCTAATTTGTTGTTTGCAGGTGTCCACTCAAATGATCCGTGTTGGATTGTATATACTACGTTATTGGTTTTCTCATGAGGAATTTTTGTTTTTTCAATGATTGTTATCATCCTCGAAAAATCACCTTTGACGGCTTCGATGAAAGTTTTCGTCTCATCGATGGATTTTTTAATATCAGGGAGTTTTATTTCAATTTTATCCAACTGGGTTCCAATAAATTTATCAATGATATTTCTACGAAATGATATAAACTGTTTTCCGTTATCTTCAATTTTAGATTCAAGTATTTTTAGTACAGCCAGAGAATTGTTTAACTCATCGTTGAGAGTTTTTAATCGATCTGTAATCGTCGAAACGAGTACACCCGGTTTGAGTTTACCCTGATCGGAAAATAACGCGATAGTATCCTCGATTGCGTTTTGTTGTTTAACTAAAATATCATCCAGAGAAATATTACTGGTTTTCAATTTACCCTGATCGGAAAATAACGCAACGGTGTTTTCGATTGCGTTTCGTTGTTTAACTAAAATATCATCCAACGACACATCACTGGATTTCAATTTACCCTGTTTGTCCTGAAATACAACTATTTCATTAGGATCAACATTTGTTAAGTTCAACGTCTCAGCGATTTCATCTTTAATTTTTTTTGTTATATCCTTGACAGAATCAGGTGGTGCAGTGCCATCGGGTTTGGGTTTCAAAGATCTCCCCCAAATATCAATCATGTTATTGTAAAACTCTTTCTCTCTCTAAAATCGTTTCGATTTCCAGCGATTACTAGTGTATTCATTCACGACAACATGTGGTGGTTTTCCGCTTGGGTTACCCAAGGAGTTAGAAATAGCGTCAAGGACATTTAATACTTCGCTGCCACATATTGGTGGGTCAATCATTTGTTGTGTTGGTAGCGTAGAATACCAAGTCTTCATTGGAAGGGTTTTTATATACCGCATAAACTCTTTTGGTGGGGCTAATCCATATGAATCGAAATAAACAATCCCACGTGGATCAATAGCGTATGCAACCCAGTGAGTTCCAGGTCCGGTGCTGTTATCTAAATTAATGATTCCGGTTTCAACGCTGTTTGGTTGATGTGGTAATTGATCTTTCATAAAGACACCTCTGAAGTTTTTAATCGCGAGTTTTTTAGCCGCATCCATTAAATCAAAATTGGACATGGGAATCTTCGATTCCTGAATTAATAAATCGTTCCTGGTAGTCTTAGACCCTTTCCGCTGTACCACGAATACGGGGTTCCTGGTAGTCTTAGACCCAATCCGTGAACGGATCGTCCCTTTTTTTTATATCCTTTCCCAGTTGCCTTCTTTAGTGCCATTCCTGCTGCAGTACCAACGGCTCCTAACGCTGCCGCTTTAGCCACCGCTGGGGCTGCTGCTGCAATCAATGCTGGAATCGCAGCTAACAACGGAAATATACCGCCTGTTTTAATCATATTTTTGATAGCAGCCGCAGAAAGAGTAATCTGAACACCTTTTTTGGCTGCAAGTGCATCATTGAAATGTTTCACCTGACGAGTTGTCAGCGATAGTTTATTTGCACCACCAGTCATTTGGTTGGGTTTCAACGTGATTGTGGTTCCACATCGCTTAACCGATTCTGATTGCAATTTTTTTAATTGACCGGGAGTTAACGTAACACTAATAACACTATATGACATTATACATAATAGATTGATTCTAATTCAATGAAAAATCAATCAAAGATTTTCTACTGGTGCATCTACCACTCTCATTCTTCCTCCAACACCTTCGAGTAGCATTGATTTGTCGCTGAGAATGACAGCAACCGCTCTATAATTATCAATAGCATCAGGCTTATCTACATTAGCTCTAAAGTGTATATCAACGACGGATTGTCTTGTTAAATCGAGATGTTCCAGTGAGAAGTAATAGATCGGATATAGATTTTTAAAATCATATTGTGATATTTGCAAACCAGTATCCACATTTTGATCGCGTGCCATAAATGACAACAGACGATGATACACGCGTGCAATATGATTTTCTGTGTAATTAAGTTGTATATCCTCGGATGGTTCCTGTTGGCCGTTTATTCTCAGTGAGACGTCTTTCACACCTAATTGATCAAATATCATATGACTGGAGAGTTGATCTCCAACTCTTTTATTATCTTGTAACGCTACGAATATATGACGTGGCGCAGCAACACCTTGTTTTGATGCTAGATTCCACGTGAATAACCCGTTCAGATTTGATTGCTTCACATCTGTACTCACTGATAACCAGCTCAACAACGACTTTCCTCCTTGGTCCATAAATGATAGTAATCGTTCTTCTGCGGTAATTGCTGGAGTCAACACTGGCATCCACAATGATATTTTTGTTAAATTGACTTTACCGGCATCATCATTTACATGATCTGCAGCTGTGTTTGCTGGAATCCTCCAAATTGCGTCATTATCATCACCCTTTCGTACAAGCGATACTGTATGCTTCGCCCCATAAATAACTTTTCGGACGTTTCTACAGAATCCAAATATATGATGTAGTGGAATCGCGCATGAAAATGATTTACGCTCTCCTTGCAACATTGCGTTTCGTGTTGCAGCTCCTAGATTGAAATTAACGTCGTTGTTTATAACTACAGCCTCGACATCAGCATCATCATTAGCAGCACTGGCTTTTTTTGGTCGTCTTACAACAAATGGATTTCCACCAGCGGTATTCTTACCATCTTTTGCAAACATCATAGAAGGTCCTGCTGATCTTGTATAATCATCAGAATATCTCGCTAACCCGATTATTGTTGTAGCCACATCAACATCACGATCTATGGACTCAATTTCTTTTCCATCAATGAGGTATCTTGCACTCTCAAATAACGCCATAATACCATTATTGACAAAACCGACTTGAGTACCAATTGGATATGATGCTCCAGCAGCTGTTACAAGTTTTCCTTCTACTTCAATAAACGCTTCACAGGGCAAAAAGTATTTACTGGTATCATGGACTTGAAGTTCAATTCGCGATCGACTATTTGCGTCTATTGCATGATAAGCGTAATATTGATAATCGCGTACAGAATCATCCTTGCCAACTGGAGCGTCTATATCAAACGCCGGATCATGTGATTTTTTGAACATTTTATTCTATTTATCAGAGTCTAAATCGTAAAAATCCGTAGGATTTTCAACGCTAGCGTTTTCTACTTAGTTTTTTAAAGCCGCTTCCTGCTATCATATTTGCAATATTGCTTTGGTCCCCTTGATTTACCATTGACGCTAATTTTTCGTCTACTGCGTTATTTATAATTCTACTAACACTTGCAGGCATTTCCGCTGTAGACGGTAACGGTTTTGAAAATCCTTTGGATTTCATCCGTGATTTCACTAATGATGTTAATTTATTCCTCGCAGTTGAAAACGCTTTCCCGGCAAGATCTCCGACAGTACTAATACCCTTATCACGAATAACTTCAATTGCTTTCATTCCTAGTTGTTTAGCTAACGGCATCACTTTTGGAGCCATTCTCGCAAATAACCCTGCAATGGTATTGCCTAAACCATCTCCGTAGTATGCTCTATAAACTGGAAACCGTGAATTAACTACGTAGACGGGGGTTGGTTTATCATGATTGTAGTGTATGATCATTATTTGAAATCAGAAACCATTTTTCAATTGTGAAATCCTTCGGATTTCCACGCTAGCGTTTTATTTAATCCCGGTGATTAATCACTGTGATAATCATGGACGGTTTCACCGTCTACTAACTCGTCAATGAAATCTCGATATGTTTTGATATCCATGATACCGCCGGCAAATAATCGTCTACAGATATCAGCTGCTTCATTAATTATTTCCGGTGAGTTATTTCCAGCTCGGAAACCTCCTACAAGAACTTCTAATCGTGATATATCATTGATAACACTACCAGGGCATGAAACACTGGAATCTCTTAATCCACTTCCGCTATAACCAGTTGCTTCATCCAATTTTTTTTCTTCATCCTGTTTTTCTAAATCGGTTTCTTGTAATAAATAATCAAGAAGATTATCATCATCATCACGTGGTATTTGTTGTTTTTTAGGAGAGTAGACTACTTTCTTTGCAGGTTGCTGTCGCCTTCCTCGCAATTTTTGCGGTTTTTGTTGTTGTTTAAACTCTTCGTATTGATTATACACTTCGCCCACCTCATTGATATATCCAATGTATGATGCGTTACCCTTCTTCCTAATTCTACCTGTTTTTTCAGTTTTGATTTTGTAGAATATATCAGCCCAGTGAGTTATATCTCTAACAAAGTTATGATGTTCTGGTTTCAACAAATTTTTCCTGTTTTCATAAGTCGTAACAACAAGCGCAGGAATTTTTGCTAGTTTAGTCTCAATGATTGTTGCTAACCCCGCCTCGTTAAATATCACGCGTAAATCATCTACTATTTCTTTTGATTCTATTTGTTTTGTTTGTTCAGTTTTTGCTGCTATTTTTTCAAGTTCACCAATAACAGATTTTCCCGTCTCGGGAACATCTCCCAGTATAGCACGCTCTATCCCTTTCGTTGCTGTGGTTACTGGTTTAAACAATTCTTCGGATCCCATAGCAAAATCAGTCTGAAGACTCTGTCGTTGTTGTAGTTTATTCCGTACAGAGTCACGAATTGGTACAAATCTCCTGATTGCATCCAGTCGTTCACGAGCCAATCGGGTTGTTAATGCTTCATTGACCATTATTTGAAATCGCAAACAATTTTTCAATTGCAAAACAATTTTTTAATCCGACCTAACATCATCGGATGGTCATGGAAGTGTTATTTCACTGTGAGACAGCTTCGTTCATCGATGTTGAAAGTAGCAAAATTGTATATAAAAATAATAATACTGCTAGTTTCAACATTCTATTTTTGATCAATCCGAACCAGCCATCAATTTTTTATTCACTGATTTCAACAGTTTTGATCAAAAAATGCTAAAAAAAAATTAAAATCTCTATGAGGGACGGTCACAATCAAATAATGATAAATGGTTGGTCAATCAAAATTTTTCATTTTCTTGAATTAACGCCCGTAGGTTTCTAACTTTAGAATTAACCTCCTTTTTCAATTCGTATTCGTACCCCAATTCTTTTCGTATTCGTTCTACGATGGTATACAACGGAGCGAACACACTTATGTCACTGGAAAATGCGAGAGAGTCCTTAATAGAATTCTGAATTCTTTTGATGAGCGCATACTTCTTTGGTAGCATATACTTGTTAGTGTTAACTCCGTATTCTATGTCCTGAAAATCAGACATGATTTGATCAGGATTTAACCCATCTGATAGTTCAATATCCCAACCTTTCAATTTTGAAATCTCGGATAAAATGCTATTCATGTTTTCAGAATTCATTATTCTATAACAATGATATATTTCTAAATGAAAAATATGACGTATTAGACATAACTAAATTGAATTTTCTGTCCGCTCTTTTTTGAAAACGCAGATCGATAAACCCCCTCTGCAACTCTTCGTACTGAGGGTCTACAAATATCGAAGTGCCTACCGGCTTCATTCATTGATTGAAATATTTTTTCTTCGTTAGTTATCGTATTCAAAGATTTCACAGGTCTCGCTTTTTTCGAGTATTTCCCAGTCCTTCCAGATGAATTATTTTCACTCTGTGTAACAACTCGTAAATTTGATAAAGAATTGTTCATTGGATTAGAATCGATATGATCAATAACAAAACCATCCTCGATCAATCCATAAAAACACTCGTACGCGAAACGATGATTGAGATAAGTTTTCTTCCCAACAGTAAATATCAAGTACCCTTGATTATTCACAGAACCAACTGGTTTCTTCAGTCTGCGGTTTCTGACAGTACCATCACTGGATGCTTCATAATTTGTACTCACAGGGTGCTGTCTGAATTCTTGGTTCATTTATATATTATACTATTGTTTGTCTAATTCATTGTTTGGTTTAATGATAAATCTTTCGATGTAGTCTTGAGGAGTTCTTATGATTTTATCCTTGATACTGACTTTGTCAGCGTCAAGAATACTGACTTTGTCAGCGTCAAGAATACTGACTTTGTCAGCGTCAGGGTCATAATTTCTGATTGATTGTCTATTTTTTATTCTTTTATCATAATATCGCTTCAACTCCCTGTATCGCTTTCCACCACAATTCAAACACAACTGCGATTTCCCCCTGACCCCAACCCCACATAGAATACAAGGTAACGGACCAAGGCTTCCACGTCGAAAGCTTTGCATATGATACCCACAAAACTCACTTCTGCATGATTTGTTACACGGGATTACTGATCCAATCATAAGCCACTTGCAGTGATTCATTATATAAAAATCTTTCATTTAAATGCTTGTTTTAATTATAGCATGAAGGAATTAAGGAAAACGCCTTCGAAAAATGCTGAATTCAATGCTGATAAAGAGTTTAAGAGATTATTGAAAATCAATCCTAAATTTAATCTCGATAGACCCAAAAAACGTATCAAACGTCCAAGAGACGGAAACATGAAAGAGTTTAAGAGATTATTGAAAATCAATCCTAAATTTAATCTCGATAGACCCAAAAAACGTATCAAACGTCCAAGAGACGGAAACATGAAAGAGTTTAAGAGATTATTGAAAATCAATCCTAAATTTAATCTCGATAGACCCAAAAAACGTATCAAACGTCCAAGAGACGGAAACATGAAAGAGTTTAAGAGATTATTGAAAATCAATCCTAAATTCAATCTCGATAAACCAAAAAGACGTAACAAAATCAATCTCGATAAACCCAAAAAACGTAACAAAAAATTATCCTGGAAAGATGCTCAATTCAATCTCGATATAGCTTCTAATACACCAAAGAATACAATTCTTGATAAAGCCATGATTAGTAAAATCAGAGATTGTTTTAATGAATTCAAACGTGATGGAGCATCCTATTGCTGGTCAACATTTCGAATTGATGGTGTTGTTGATGCTACCATGACTGATGAAAAAGCAGCAGTGATAATTTCACGTGTTGGGGAAAAACGGCATTTTTTCCGAATCAAATTCATTATCGAAGTCGATGGCAAATGGATTATTAAGGATAAATTTGAACCAATCCTCAAGAATAAAAAAGCTGTCATTGTGAGTAGAGATTCCAAACCAGGGATTCTAACCGGCATTGATAAACCATACTACGAAAGATCTTATCCCGTAACAGCAATGGTTTATGGGATATATCCGTTAAATGATAAACCCGATATCGCAAAACTAGCTCCTATGAAATATTCGTCAGGGCTTAATTGTGTAGCAGAACGAATACTAGAACACTTCACAAATGCATCCCGAGGAAATAAACTAACTGATCTGCGACGTAGGAAAATAACCGAGTGGGAACTGACAGTGAAACAGCATGGTGCAAAGATTTCTGATATAGCTAAATTAGAAGCATCATTAAAATTCCCAATATCAGTAACAACAATAACCGGAGAAGTATTATACGAACCGAAATATCAATCGCGAGGAGCCCCAATACAGATTATTGATCATAACAAACACGCGTGGACACCTGCGGTAACAATATTTCCACGAGAACGAACCGTGAAATATATCCCCCCGGAATTTTCCGGGGAGTTAGTCGGGGATGTTTTCTATGAAGAGAGATTATTCGATGCTATTCATGCGTTGTGTAAGGATGATCCTGTGTCAGTGTGGCTACTTAGAAGTGATGAAGAATTCGATCAATTTGTAAAACCAAATGGTGAATTATATCGCATTGAAGAATTAGATAACAGAATGAGAAAAATCGCTAGTGATTTTTCACCGCAGAATTCCCATGAAAAACTACTCACGGATAGTTTTACTATTCCATCAGTGGTAGCTCACTTCGCAAGAGAAAAAAACTCATGGCGTCCAACACGAAGTGATTTTCTCGAAGATGTTAAATTGAGTTGCGTCGAATTTGGTCATGGAGGACTGTGGAATACGAAATACCATCGTGATGGTATGATTTCAATTGATATAGCCGCGTGTTATCCCGGAAGTTTTCTCGGGTATGGGGAATGCGCTGAGTACTTCAAACGATTTGGACACCCCACGCATGAAATGACTCGTGTGGCGATTAATGGACCATTGCCTGATTTTGATTTAACCGGATTCACTCGTGTGATATCATTTGAATTAGCTACAGGGTTACATCCGTGTAGTTATGTTTGGCTCGGTAGACACCTATCTGAAAAACACTGGATGCCAATAGTGCTATTGAGATATATGATTGATTGTGGTATGCTAATATCGTTGATTGTTTCCGAGGCTATTATATGCTATCGAGCTCAGAAAGAAGTTTGGCTACCACAACCCAATCTAGATAGAATAATCAACGAACTACGAAAACAGTTTCCAGATTTCAGTGAAGAAGAAATCATAAATTGGTCTAAGAAGTTATTTGAAATTAAAAAAGAGCAAGCAAAAGATCTCGGAAGAAGAATAATCGGTAAATTTACCCAGGGTGGACGATACGATAACGCAAAATACTCTTCGCGGTTGATCATAGATGTCGCTGAATACGATTTTATTGTAGCGGATTTAATGAAACAGGGAAAACTTGTATCCCGTAAGGATGCTTTTCTATCCAATGGTGAGAAATTAGGTACGGTTGTTACCTACTGTGATGGATATAATTCCCAGTACACACACTTAAGAAGTTCAATGTTAGCCTATGCTTGCATTAATCTATTTTCGATGATAAATAGATTTCCTAATACCGCGGTTAGAGTAGCCACTGATTCGATGTATATACATAATAAGTACAAATCAGCTGTAGCTAAATTCACAGATCCCGAAGAAAATTGGGGGCGTTGGCGATTTAAAAAGGAGATGCTACATGAGTATTGTGAATCCGCAGACGTTGCCATGGATGATAAATATATTTGTTGTAACCGTATTGAAATTGGAAACACTAGTGTTTCTACAGAATTTTCTAATGCACCACCGGTATCTGATCCAGTATGTAGATACAAGACAGTTTATTTAAACGGTTGTGGTGGGTCAGGAAAGACAACTCGTGCAATTGAATTATTTCGTGGTGGTGGAAATACTTGTATTTCTACTAACATGATTGTGCTAACACCGACTCACAGACTCGCCAGAGAGATGATACAACGAGGGGTAAATGCTTGCACTTATCACAGCTTCTTTCGATGGAAGGGTGACAAATGGACTCCTGATCGAATGGGTGATAAATTCATTCCTGAAATCATAATCTGGGATGAAATATGCACAGTGTCATTAGATGTATTAAAAACATTTCTTGAGTGGTTGTTAACCAAAAACACAAAAGTCGTCATGTGCGGGGATCAAGGCCAACCACCACCATTTGTCGGTGCATCTCCACATGAATGGCTAAAGGGTTTTGTAGACTACTATGAAGAAATCACCACTGATTATAGATCACTTGATGAACGATTACGCGAGTTCAAAGCGCTAATTAGATTACAACCGGATAGAATCCAATGCGAAATAGCGCGTGAAGTGATTTCAGAAACCCCAATGAATGATTTCTGGGAAGCGTGGAGACCAAACGATTTAATCATTGCAAGTAGAAAAATAGTCAGGGATACACTTCAGATGAAGTTATTTGAATTGCATAAAGAAAAATTTGCAACGCTTCCAGTACCCCTTTGTTATAGGCCATCGGATACACGAAAACAGAATATTGAAGTTGATATTCCAGGACAGAGTGAAAAACAAATTCTGGTATTAAATGATATTGTGCTGGTTGATATCAATGTCGTTGAAGATGCATTGCGTGCTAATAAATCCCCGTGGACGCTAGGATACGCAGCAACAATACACTCTTCACAGGGATTGACTATATCGGATACAATTGTTTGGATGGTAGATAATCGCATCGAATGGTCAAATTTAGTCTATCTCGCAGTATCCAGAGTACGAAACATAAATCAACTTCGAAGAATTGTCCTCGATGATGAAATCATTGGTGATGATAATGACACAACAATAAGTGATATTGATGTTAGCATCATTAATAAAAAACTCTCCGGTTACAAACAACAGGACAAAAAAAAACAACGAGAATTTGATATTGATGCTAAATTAATAATCACTTTGAAGAAACAACAGAATAATCACTGCGCGAGTTGCAATTGTATAATGCGTTGGCAGTATTCGGATAAGGATCCTCGCCAATTTACCGTAGACAGAAAAAATAACAATCTCGGTCATGTCAGAAATAATGTGATGTTGACTTGTCTTGAGTGCAATAGACGCAACGGTGCTAGTTAAGACCATGCGGTGGCAATTGAGTATCCTCGGGAATCACTTGTAGTTGTTGTCGAGTAAAACCCCGCTGAGGAGCAGTTGAATCCAGTTTATAGATTGCTGGTCTACCAGTTGATCGTGTTATACTAGATATCTTATGCGTAGTGACGCTCCAAATAGGATCAGTAGCCCTTTTTCTACCCCCTTCAAGCTCTCCTGGTTCGTATAAGTACCTCACAATGACATTACTACCAAGAATTGGTTGGGAAATGCTAGCGTTTCTAGGGAAATCTTTTTGTGGTTTTTCAGGTATCGACTTCTTTTTAATCGCGTTGATAGGTTTCATGTTGATTGTTCTAGTAATCTCGTTATTCAGTGCAGTAATCACAGATGGTAATCTTTTAACCCATTCACTGGATCGCTTTTCTTGAATGAATTCTTTTGCGTATTGATATCCAAATAACCGCTCAGCAATCGTCCGATTAAATCGTTCTACAATGGCCTGATCGCGATGTAGCGCAGTATGCCCTCGTCGTATGGTGACATTATGATGTTTCATTGTAGATAACACTGCACCCTGAAATTCCTTGCCAGGATCAACCTGCAATAGATTTGGCCAGTGCAGAGGACCTCGTCGATAAATCCTTTCAAATGCAGAAGCGACTTCAGTGGCTGATTTTGTTTTTAACGGTTCTGCTTCTTTGTATCGACTCGCAACATCAACTACGGTTAACGCATATTTGTAACCACGATCATGTGGCAGAAATAATATATCAGCCTGATGAACTTCATTAGGAGCGGTCACATCAAAATGCGAGAATTGAATTTGTTTAGGCGGTGGTAGATAAATTTGCCATAGTGCCTGTTTGGATAACCAATTAGCCGCAGTGGTTTTTTTCACTTTTGCAGCGCTAGCGAGTTTATTGATTGCAGCGTTACCCCTCCAGTATCCCCTCGGAGAATAATAAATTGATTCCATATTATTAATTACCAGCACCTAACATCAATTTACTTTTCATAGCCGATTTTATCAAAAATGAAGACAATTTTTCTTTGAAGGATTTATCAGGAATAGCATTTAACGCATGAATTAATTTCACATCTGCTAGATGCCTGTGTTGCAGATTGCTGCTTTTATAAGCAACATCATGAAGGTGACAGGCCTTATCAATGGCGTTTATTGGTTCTTCACCGGGGTTGGGTTGATTTTGATTATTGAGTCTGATATCAAGTCTGGTTCCCGGTCCACAGTAGCTATATCCTGGAAGGTGTTTTTCTCCGGGGTATTTTGCCCATGGGGTTCCAGGGAGTTTTGCTAATTTGGCTGCGATATCACCTCCTCGTTTTTTTTTAAATCAGATTTCATAGACACAAATCTAAATTTCTTTGTACCACATTGCACGCATTTACCAGAAAGCGCTGATCGGTTATTTTTAGTTGTAATCGTCGTCACATCATCTGTGCCAGTACGCGTTCTACACTTCACACAATATAGATCCATAATTTATGTATAGAGATATGGATATAATTGATTTTTCAGCGACGAAAACAAGAGAACCAATTAAGCATCATGCAGCGCTACCAAACTCTATCCGGATGATTATAATCGGGCCATCTGGATCCGGTAAAACGCAATTGTTGCTCAATTTAATAATGAGATGGATGAAGTGGGATAAGTTGTATTTAATTGCACCTAGCGTAGACGACCAACGATGTTATGAAGTGCTAAAAGATTTTAACGAGAATGCATCAGAAATTAAGGGTGAGAATGCCATTGATTTTATAACCGATATCGATGAAGCACCGAGTATTGATGATATTGATGGAGATATTAACAATTTAGTCGTATACGACGATATAATGTTGGATAAACAAAAGAATCCTGCTAGAATATTTTCCCGTGGGCGTCACAAAAACACTGACGTGATATATGTCACTCAACGCTACACTCAGGTTCCAAAAGTGATCAGAGATAACTGCAATATTCTTTCTGTATTCAACGGAGTTGATACTCATACTCTTAGAAATATTTGGCAGACATGGTGCTCTGATATGGACTTCAATCAATTTCGAGATTTCTTTAGTCATGCTCAGTCGACTCCGCACGGATTCGCAACAATAAATCTACATGATCCTCGGACACGATATCGTATCGGACTGGATCAAATATTCGGTTAAAATCATTTATTATTTTTGTTAACCCAGTGATGAAATCACTAGCAGCAGAGAGGGTGGATGACCACATCGTTGCGAGCAAAATCGTAAAATCTTCGTTTTTGCAAAAATGGAGACTTTTTTTTTGGTTAAATGAGATTTGTTGGAAACCTGATATTTTGTTCGAAAACGTTATCTATAGGCCATATTTTGTTCGAAAACATGATCTGGAAGCCTTATTTTTGCTTGAAAACGTGGTCTGTTCACCCTCTCTGCTGCTCATGCCTATTTATTAATAAGAAATGTGTGCGTAATTGTATATTTAGTAGGCTTAAAACATATTTAGTTGCATTGTTTATCTTTTATAATTAATGATATACACAATCGTAACTCTAAACTATCATTCGAAAATTTCCAACAGCAACATTAAATTCAAAGACGTGAAATTAACAAAGTCTGGAAATCACGAAAACATCCGTAAACCAGTCCAAGTTGGACTCCCTTGCATTTTACAGTTAGACCCCATACGTTGTACTAACGCCATATTGCGTACAAGAGAAGGAGTTGGGGAATTTTGAGGTTCCATTCTTAAAGATTTGTATATTTTTTAATTGCCTGATAATAATCCGTATCAGCTGAATTATCTCAAGGTATGTAATATATACCCCGATATATTTATTTAGAGTTTTAAGGCATACATTTACAATTTATCTATTTTAATTGTAAATATGGTGTGGTATCGCGCTTCTGTGACTGATAAATCCATAACCTAATTGATAATTGTAAAGAGTCACAGTGTGCCGAAATATGTTTTGTTTAAAGAATTGGAGCATTTAACTTTTATACCGATAAGAGGACTTTCCATGGATTTATTTTGGTGTCATTACCTCTGGGGGAAGCGCTACTGTACTCCTAGCCTATAGCGCTGTATTATCGCTGTACATGTTAAAACCGTTTTGTTCCTGCGTTGTTACATTTTGTGTAGTTTCTATGACTTTCCCTCTATTCCTGTACAAATTCTCCTAATCATAAATGTAAATAAAATAACAAATAGTGCATGACCCAGATTAAAGTTCCATGGAGTGACACCTATATTATAGCAGTTTTGTTTTCCTAACTTGGGTATATATGGTAGCGCCTAGTCGTAGCGCCTAGTTCGGAGTTTTCCTCTGGCCCATGCCTCCCAATGTTTTATATTTTGACATTTATGTTGAGGTGTAGGGGCTAAGTACATCACCTTTTTGGTGTTGGCATGCGGTAGCAGTTTACTAGCTGGCCCAACAAACTTTTTAACACCTTTTCATTGAGATATACCTGAATTAAATCAGTAGGAATATGATATATTTTCTCAGAAATTGTGATAATATTAATAATATCTTGATTCCGTCGACAGTTGATACGAAAGTACATTGTTGCTGAAATTTGATCTGGATCTGGCCATTTGTATTCCAAGTTAGATATGTATTTGGTATTCAGAATACGCCTTACAGTGGTTCAAGTCCTATTTAATCAACAGGACACAAATTTAGTCCTACAATGTAAGCCCCGACGCTGATATTTATGTTTGCTCGCGTCTGGGTCTTACTGCCTAAAGAGCAGCGCTGTGTAGTGTTTTTAAATATACTGAACAGAGAATAAGAGGTGAAATTTTCATGTTTATCACATACTTGGCAATAAGTATCCACATTTATCCACATATTTAAGAGTTATTGATATACTTACTTTGCTGTCTTGATCGTGATCGACTCTAACTCTGACACTAGGAAATGAACGCATTTTTCATGTTCCTTTGAAACACGTTTCAATGCCATAGTGGCTGAGGAATGCCGAAGTAAGTTTCAATAAAGCTGTTTTATTTTCACGAAACGAAATTATCAAACGGGTATTTCTATATTGCCTATTTGAACAGCAAGCAATATTTCGTTTCGTTCAAAAAATATTTTCCGATTAGAACCTAACTTAAACTTGCTTCGGCATACCTCGACAACTGTCGCATTTCAGCAAATTCAAATGTATGTCAACTGAACAAAAAATGCGTCCGTTTGCAAGTGTCAACTATTGATTCCATTTGGATAAAAACAGCGCAGTAAGTATAATTAATTAAACATATATTAGTGGAAGAGTGTCTATATAGGTTGCCAAGTATGTTTGATATTCCTGAAACTTTGATTTATCGTTCCGATGTCGATGACATCGGAACTAACTACACTATGGCGTCATTCGGCTCGTAAGACGTAGCACTAAAATCAAGATCAACATGTGATACGTCTTACGGGTAGGACTAGACACAAATTATATATGCAAATGGACTAAACTCCAGCCCAGTTGATCTATGTTGTGGTGTTTCACTTCATTCTATATACTTGGCCACTCGGAAGTGTCAGATCATCACCCAGTGTCTCACCAATTGTATGCTGATAACACTTAAATATACAAGTCTGGCCACCCATTTGAAATTGATATTATCATCCAAGGAGTAGAGGTAAATTTCTGATGTGAAATCATGGAAGATGAATGATAAAAACTGAGGCCATCCTGATCACAACACGAAGACTTTCTCACATCTTTTACTAAGGTTGCAAAAAACCACGGAAAACTTGCCCGGGTACCCGTTGCGCCGTTTAACGGGTATCCGGGTACTCGTTAGTACATGAAAGACGTGCAACCTTTGAGCAATAAATTTTTTTCCAACTAAATTACGCGTAATGTATATGGATTATGCTTTTTTGGTATATCCACCTTCCAAAAATCTTGTTTCTATTAACATTCCATTAATCCCACAGACCGTGTTTTAGAAAATACCGCTTTACGTAACTACACTATACGAGTACTCTTGTCCATGTACTTGTACTTTCCTGCAGTAACATGTTCTATTTATTGCAAACCTTGTTCTGCTTTCCCACGAATTCTATTTATAGCATCTGTATGGGTTAGCAGGGTTCGTACGGTCTTTGAAGGTCTTTGAAAGTTTGGGAAAAATGAGGTAGCGTTTTCAAGGCCTTGAAAGTTTGGGAAAATCGAGCATATTACCCTGAGGTCTTTGAAAGTCTTTGAAAATTGAAATAAACCCCCCAAAAAATAATTTCTTTCCAGAATCACAAATAAAATTATCCGAGGTTGTTAGATTCAGATGTAATCTAGTTATCCTGTTTCTTTCTTTTTATGACCCGTTCAGTTTATTGCCGCCGCAATAACAAAAGAGGCTTTGTTTTGTTTGGCCATCCAAAGTATGCCGCGGCGGCGACTTCAATCACACATGCACTCTTCATCAAAGCAATACGGTGCCGCTACACACTTCATCAAAGGAAGTCACCAATAAAATTGCCCAAGGTCGTTAGCTTCGGATGCAGCTGGTTTTCCTGGCTTCTTTCGTTTGACGAATAGTTCAATTTGACTGGACGAGTCCATCAGTTTTAGCCAATCAAAATGTTAATTACACTAATTCTACGTAGAAAGTTCGCGAAAGTTATACGCTCGAGAATTCAAAATTTCTTCATTCGATTTACATCGTCTGCAAGTTCAGTGTTTAAAAATGCCAGGTCTTTGCTCTTTCAACGAGATATCTGGCATGAACAAGAGAAGTACAAGGAATGGCTTCAAAAGAATAAGTTATGCAAACGAAAGGCGTTTTGTACGCTGTGTAAAAAGACGATCAACTTGGCTTCAATGGGAGAAGGAGCCCTTACAAGTCATGCCAAAGGTAGGTTGCAAATTAGTAACTACATGTTCATTTAGTGGAACAAAGATGCAGAAGTATAAGCAATTGGTAGTTTTTGGAAAAATAATGGTAAATCATTACTCGTCGGGTATAAAATAAGATCGTTTAGTTTGATGATTTGGGAGATATAGCAAAAGAGGGCCTGTTTAAATTTACTTCTACCGTCGGTTTATTTAACACATTTGAGGAACAAAAATCATTTTCGAAAAATTTGTTCTACATAACAATATTCCTTGATTTAATACAAAAACATCCATTGTAATAAATTAAATTCACGGATAAACAGTTTCAAAGTGCGCATGCGTACACTATATTAGAGTTAAACAAGAGTTCTTGTTCTTGAATTGCGAGTAAAAAAAAAAAAAAAAAAAAATTATAAAAAAAAACCTCAACGAAACAAACAGGTTGCTATATATAGAACCTGTTTTGTCCAGTACTTTGAAGTGCGTGAAATATTACTAAATTTAAAGATGTTTATTACAAAAAATGGGGAAAAACATGTCCTGGGCTGACCCTAGACTTATGCAATCAGGATCGGACAAGGAAAAGGGAGAAACAAAACTTCGTAGGGTCCTAAAAATTATGTGTGAGGCAGGAAGAGAAGTAGAGTCCCGATGTGATTTAATATTAACTCAGTACGGAAAATTAGTGGATGAAGTTATCCAATCGGACAATCATCCATTGAAATGCTTCAGTAGAACAGATGACAGACTTGATGAAGTGTTTTATTCTGTCCTTTCCAAAAGAAATGAATATGTTGAACTTTGGAATGTTCTCCAGAAAATGTTGTTGTTATCACATGGGCAGGCAAGAGAGAGGATTTTCTATCAACAAACAGGTATCTGTTGAGAACCTCAGCAGAGAAAGCCTCAGAGCTCAAAGGTTAATCATTGACACAATGAGAAAAGCTGGTGGACCTTTGGAAATCATCATTAGCAATGAAATGATGACATATGCCTCCTCTGCAAGACATAAGTACCATGCCTATCTGGATAAGAAGAAAGCAGAGGAGAAGGATGAGAAGAAAAACCCAAAAGGAAAGAAACGGGAGTTGGCCTTGGATGAAGTGGAAGAACTTAAAGCCAAAAAGCTGCGTCTTGACGCTGACATTGCCAGCCTACATGCTTCCTCTGTACAGAAAGCAGAAGAGGCAGAATTAAAAGGACTCATTGTGCTTGTCACAGAGTCAAATGCTCTTAGGAGAAGAGCAGAGGAAAAGATGACAGTGGTGGCATCTCTTTCCAAAATGATTGAAGAGAAAAAAAAGCAAATAAAATAATGCATTTAAAGCAGTGCTGATGTCTTTTAAGAGAACAATTTATGTTGTATTAAATCTGACACGTATGTTACATATTTCTGGAGAAAAAAACAACAAATGTTAACCTATTTTCTAGATCATTATAATGCAATTTTAGGCAATTAAGTATAGTGTGACTTTAATCAGTAAAAAATATTGTGGTATTTGGCATTCATTGTTTTCTCTTATAACCTGTATACACAATGTTAGCAAAAATAGGTCTTGGAAATCTCTGTTTGTGGTCTTTGAAAGTTTGGGAAAAGTCTTTGAATTTATCAGTCATAGTTGAGTATGAACCCTGGGTTAGTGAGGAGAGAACAGACTATATTTATTTATGTGGCTACCATATAATATGTCCTAATTATATGTACAACTTTTGGAAATTTGCTTATTGTCGATATCTTGTGACTGTATGACCTAGGTTGCGAGATTTGTGTAGTCACATGACTAGAAATGCAAATAGCCAGATCCGGGAGAAATTTCAGCAATGATGTACTTTTGTCTCGTCTGTCAGCAGATTAAAGGCATAACAAATGCTATGCTCACGATTTTTGAGAAAATAAATCTTATTCCTATTGAGTTCATGCTGGTATATCTCTATGAAAGATCATTCAAGTTTGCTGGGCCGGCATGTAAACTGCTACACATGGCAACATCAAATGGTGTCAGCGAATTACAACTTTTTGATAGGAAATGTGCTCTGACCCTACACCCCAACAAGAATGTCCAAATATCAAAAATGTGGTGGCAAGGGTCAGAGTAAACTCGGATAATCAGATCAGTGTGCTGCTGATGATATATGATATTTTGATAGTGTTGTCGACAACTTGTTTTTGTGAATTTGTACTCTTCATTAATTTTCAATACCGGGGCTTTTCTCAACGGTCGGGTACCCGTTGACAGCCCTATCCTTTACCTCTAACTCGATATCAGCAACACCAACATTAATTTCACAGTCGTTACAAACTAGGTGTTACTCTAGACAGTACTCACATTGCACAAACATGTCATGAACATATGCAAGGCTGCATATCTTGAGCTGAGACGCATCAGCTCCATTTGCAAACATCTTTCAGTTGATGCCACTAAAACACTTGTATATTCATGAGTACTTTCAAAACGACTATTCTAACTCCATTCTGTCTGGTTCATCAGAATATCTACTCCAAAAAGTTCAAAACACATCTGCTTGGATCATCTTTAGAGTACCTCGACCAGAGCACACCTCCCCCTGCTGTGTACCCTACACTGGCTATTCATTTGATCCAAAATCAAACACAAAATTTGTTCTGTGTGCTACGTTTCACTGACAAGACCAAATTACAACATACCTATCTGGCCTCACCCATGTGTATACACCAGGAAGATACTTGTGTTTCTCTTTTGAAAATTGTATGCTCGCTGTTCCCACTATGAAAACGAAGTCATATGGACAACGTTCTTTGCATACCAAGGCATGGCGATGTGGAACAAATTGCCATTGAAATTAGACACAAAGACACTGATCCCTTTGAAGAGTGCTCTCAAAACTTTTTTGACTGCAGGAACAAATTTGGTACCTTAAATGTTTTCAGCATGTTTTATGTTTTCCACTTCAATGGTTTTTGTTTTTCTGTAGTGTAGTCATATAATTATAGAGCACATGGACCTAAAGATTAGGCGCTATACAAAGTCATTATTACTATTAAGGGGGAGATAACTGTGTGCCTTTTCCAATGACCAACAATGCTGCCATGATAACCTTGTAGATGTCCAGAAACAATCTGGTAGTCCCTGTCACATTGAAAACTGATTTCTCTAATTATTAACATACTATGTAATGATTTTTCCACATTGATCAAATAAGCCGTACTGTTTTCACAATAAATTTGAGGAAGAAGAGCTCAGCAATGTTGAGCCACGTCATTTTAATATAGTGTCATTTGTGATACTACAACATCTAATATTTATCTAGTTTATTCCAGAGTATTATGCCCCATCTCTTGTTGACATCTTTACAAATGAAATCGCATGACCCTTACTCCCATGTTCTGCCGTTCATGAATGAGTCAAGAATGAAGTACTGTTAACAACCTGTGAACCATGAAATGAATAATTCTTCAATCTCTTGCAGGTTGGTCCAATCTACATAGCATAATGGCAGATGACTTTGATGTAGAAGCAATGCTGGAAGCTCCGTACAAGAAGGAGGTGATCTATATGTTTCGTTTTATAAAATTTTGTTGAAGACTCCGCAAAGTATTCATAGTCTGTATCAGCTTTTTTTAATTAAAAAAATCGGCTATAAGCACGAACAAAGAAGTTCTCTCTTTTTAGATAGGAATTTGTATTAAAACCATTGTTGGTTTGCCCATTTGTGTCGACCATTGAAACACGATTCTAAAGAAATTTTGTTTGGTCATGCACCAGAATGTTTTTATGCAAATCGAGTATGACTTTTACATTGAATTTTATCCCAATCATTTGGGTGCTGTTCGCTGCTGAATGAATTGTTTAGCAAGGTGCGTGTACTGTGCATAACCCATGCTGACATGGCGGTTCTTCTGTTGCCATGGAGAAGTGATGGTGTAACAAAATAAAATGTATAGTTTGAAATCATTTCCTTGTAAAAGATAAATCAATTGTGATTGTGCTTTAGGGTGCTTCTAACCATTCTTTGATTTTCTCTGGCCCATCTTTCAAACTCAGTTGTGAGAATTTAGCTAGTGTATTGATTATATATGCAATTTTGTAGTTTTACTACTGGACATTTTCATTTGTATTAGAGACCTTCAGGTCTTTCCTGTCTGAGGAGGGCAGAATCTATTGTTTGTCAGACAAGAAAACTGAAAAAATAACTTACTATGTATAAAATCAATTACAATTACTTTTAATAAGACATCTATTATTTTGTTTTTTAAATGCATCATTTTAACTTGGCAATATTTTATTTATTATTGGGTTAGAGCGTCAGCCACTGATGTAGAAAGTCATGGGTTCAAAACCCAGCCAAGTAATACCAAAGACTTCTACATTATAGTACTAGAAGCAGCATCAAGATGTTAAGACTGGTTTGCCTGGTGTTGGGATAATGTGATTGGATATGACATAATGTATATCTCTACAGCATGATGCCCCAGTGCAAGACGTCACTATATACTGCGACACTGCAGGTATCATAGCGATATGACCGAATTATTGCAATACTATATGTCACTATATGGTTTTCATTTTGACTCTTTTTAAAAGCTATTGGGCAGATATCAGACAGGTTAGCAGTAGCAGGTTTCACTTCTTAGTATTCGAACCAGGTGGATGGTTCAGTACAAATATCCAATGCACTATTATTAACTTTGTTCCCATTTCCAGAGGGGCCTAACATGCTTTGGAGCATAACGAGGAATCTGAGTACTTGCATACAACACAGCATGCCTCAGTGATGATCCTAGTCAGTTTCATAGTGGTCAGGGTGGGAAAAAGTGATTAAAAAATGTAACCTTCCTACCTATGCATTCATAGCTAATAGTGTGGGTTGGTATAGGGCAAACCAACAATTTTTACTTATCCTCTATCTAGGAGAGGAGAGGAATTTTACAATATGGCAGTGGTGTCAGTATGTACATGCATATTGTTTTGGTGGCACTCACCAGTTTCATATTTTGCATAGGGTTAGAATTTTGAAGAAATATAATTTCCCCAGGACTCTGTTATAAAGGCTTTTTAAAAAGGACCATGTATATTATTAAAGAACCCTAATTCCCTGTAGTTTGGTATATGATTGATTGATGGATGTAATATGGGCATAGCTGCCATCCCTAGTGATTTTGGTGTGAATGTTAGTATTTTTCAGTGATTTACATAATTACATCGCATGCAAAAAAAAATCATGCTTTTCCCAATTCTCATTTATTTTAAATTTTTAATAAAATAACTGATTTCCTGTTTCACACTAGTTGTGATATCAGCAGTTGTCCCAATGGCCTGGTAATGCAGGTCGCGGTATTAGTGGAACTATATCTGATTGGTACAATTAGCATGGTAGCAAGTATTTAAACTTATTTAATTCTCCATGTACAAGAGTCGTTTTACAGAAGCTCTTGAAAGAAACTGAGGCATTGCCAGAATTTTGCTCTTCACATGCACTGTCAACACTGATTTGAATAACCACATTGCATCTTGAAAATGTCACCATCAAGGAAAAAAAAATGTATTACACAAAATGTGAAGTTTATTATGGAATATAACAAAAATTGGCCATGCATTCAGCCATCAAAACATCAATACATGTCCTCCTTTCTACCTGCAGTGTGCCACAGATTTTAGCGTTGGCATAGACGATAAAGCACATTGGTAGCAAGTACGAGGTTTGGATTGTGAACTCCCAACAGATTTCAGCTCTGGAATTTAAAAAAACTCTACTTTTCAAGAAGGAAATTGTATTTTATATATATAAATATATATATATATATATATATATATATATATATATATATATATATATATATATATATATATATAAGTAAACTAAAAAGAAAAAGCACCAAGATAGTTTTAAAAATACATTTGATATATTGGTAATTCATTCATTGCACTTTCGGAAGCTGTTATTGTCTAGCCTGAAAAATTAATTTTCCAGAGTTTGATAACTGCTAAAGATGGTGAACTTTACACAAATTCAATCAGATTTTAGCACAACAGAGCAGTCGTTTTAGTTAGCTGATGACTGACATCATTTACAGTCTCTTCAAGTACAATATGCAATGAATTTTCAGCCACGGTACATGAAAGTAACACAGAAGTATCCCAACATTCTACCCATTGTACATGTTGCAAATCTAAACAACTTGCCTTAAATCCACCACTTTCTCAGAAGTTTATATCTCTAGAATGCCCCCATAGTGTGTCTCGGTCATTCGTGCAACATATGTCCCAACACCATGCCATCCAGTCCTAACACTAACTTCTTAATGCTGATAGCCTAGTTAGACAGCTGTGCATACCTTTTTAGATGTCTGGTATAGCTTGGACGCATCACTGGTAGGGCCTAACCGGAAATTGCCTCAGACATCAACTTCAGCCGAATATCAGGTTTTTCGGTACTACTGTATTTACCGTATATGTTAGGACACCATATTTGTTGGGACACCATAATTTTATTTTAAAAGTAATTTTTTTGTGCACTGTATATTCTGGGACACTGCTTTTTTTGAGTCATAAGTTGTGGGACACCTTTTAAATCATTCGAAAAGTACATGTCAGAAAATGTACTCAAACATATATTTTACTAAGTAAAACTTTAAAAAAAAAAAGAACTCTGAGTGTTGGTTGTTTTCACTTTTCGTAAAAATATATTCAGAGAGAAAAAGAAAGAGACAGAGAGATATACCAGTAGATAGTGACTGTACTTTGTTTTCTAATAATTTATGTCAAGAAACTGCCAGTTCCGACCCATACTTCATTCAACAATTAGTTTATCTTGCTGCCAGGCTTTTGATGTTGCGGTCGGATAAAAAAAAACATAGCACATTATCTCACCACTCTTCAGCTAGTTAAGTCTTTGATCTTGCCGCCTCGCTTGTGGGTCATGTTCTTCAGATGTACTCTTACAATGACAGCATGTACATCTCTGGGTCATTCAGCCACTGAATTTTCTGATTGTAAATATCAGCACAGCTAAAAGGATCAATTGATGAAAACTATTTTCCAATCAACAGGTGGTCGAAGCACGACTAGCAAGCCCTTTAAATTTGCCATCCAGGATATTGATGCGTACAGAGGACTCGTGTATACGTGATTTTCTGAATCCCATATATAAAAATTGCGTGAAAATATGGATTACACGCTTACGATACATTTGAAAGTGATCGGTGATTAAAACAAGTTTTTTTTCTGTGAAGGTTTCGTTTTTAACACTATTTACATTTACGATGGCTACCAACAGCAAGGTAAAACGCAAATTAAATTTACAGTTTCTGGAAACTAAATATCTGGCTTGTAAGGAAGTTAAGGGATGAACATCTCGCAAAGAGGTCTGTGAAATTTTTTGATAATGTGATAATGCCGACGTTGAATATCGTAATGTTTTTTATATCAGGATGTGATCAATGCAATATTTTAATTTGGATTTTATTACACAAAGGTAGCCAAAATGTAATTTGTCAATATACAAGTGTATTTCACACTGATACTGTCTTCATGTTATCTTTTTTTCAGCCCCCCCCCCCCCCCCCAACACTTATCTCAACATCCGCCCACGTCGACAATATTTCCTCGGGCCCGATGATAACAAGATAAATGGGTAGGACTGTACCCACAAACTTTAAATGATTTTCAGATAAGATCTGGTTTGTCCTGAAGCGATTCGACTGCTTTCACAATAGAGTCCACAACTGTTTGTTTATCTGCACTCTTAATACGAGATGTGTAGTCATTTTCCTTGGCTTCCCTATGTCGGCCGACTTTGTATACACATGCATAGTTAAAAAAAAATCTCCACGCTAATAGGAATCCAATGTCAGCTTCCGGAGTCTGCTTGCTTTGTAATAAATTAACCTTTGTATTTGATATCCTGCCAGTAAGTTCAAACAATGAGTTTATGGCTGTTACAAGGTGTGTTTATTCAACACCTGGGCTTTCATTTATATGCCGTCTGCAGTCATAATTGATACAAACTGGTTTCGAGTTATTCTGTAAATAGTATATACAGCATTAACTTGCTTTAATAATACTTTTTGTAACCTATGGAATCAAAAAGATTGTCATTTGTACTCGCAGTGAATGTATTTCTAATAATGATTTTAGTTTGCGAGATATTGTCATATTGTTACCCTGGATATAATACACCCTTGGTTATTTTGTACCTTATACCGTATCACGCGAAATGTCAGTTGCTTTCGACCAATGGGGCTGATAATTCTCACTCTTTCTTTCTCTATCTCATTCATATGTGATTTTGTGGAATCCAATTTTCATTTTCATAACATTCAAACCTTTGAGGACAACTAAACATGATTCGTTTCTCAATATTCACGTCAATGACTAATGTGTTGCGTTGTCTGACGAAAGCTATTACACTATGGATTCATGCGCTTCTCATATGGAGTTTGTGGATGTATTTTTCCTTTCATAAAATGCTAATGTTGACAAAAAATGTGAATAAATGATAACAGTACAAGGTTAGTTTCTTTTTTCTTTCATTTTATTATCAAATACGCATTTTATTTATCTATTTTATTGTAACATGCGGTGTGGCCAGATGTTTTGGGGGGGGTGGAATTGAGCATGTTTTTCATTTCCTAAGTCTTGGGACACATGATGTAGGTTTAAAAAAAAGTTCACCATAAGTTCTGGGACACGAAAAAAATTATTTTTTCGTGTCCCAACATATGCGGTAAATACGGTATTCTGAAGCATTCGCCTCGGCAAATAATACACACACAAATGGTTACAAGTAAAATAATTCAATAACTATCAAACTTTTTTTAAAAAAAAGTTTTTTAATACATAATAATTTTAGTTAATAATACAAATTTTCATCTTATAGGCGGTATATACTGTATACGGTACCCGAAAAGTTTAAGCTTCGAATACGATAATGAAACAAACTCTACTCTCCAGAGTCGCACCTACTATTTGGTTCATGCCCGGATCCGGCAAATAATACATCCAAATACTCTGATTTGGTACTCTGCGAAAATTATCTACTCGGTTAGGCCCTAGTCACTGGAGCGGTCTGTTATTTGTGGCAATATTTCACACATCACTGAGTTGTATTAATTTTGTTCTTAGTTTCTTTCTTCAGCTGTGTTTATGCTAGATTCACCAAATTAGATAGATGTATGCATCTCGGTTAATACCACAACCTGGCAACAAAACAAAATTTTTGACATTTTTTATTTAATCAGGCTTGGGTGAAATTTTTTTTTTTAACTAGTGATAATGCAACTTGGCGAAAGGACTTTCTTGCAAAAGAGGCCTGTTTGGCTGATATATCATACTTCATTGACCTTGTTAACATTCTGTGTTAAACCCTTTAGCTACAACAGCTCATGTATAAAACCCCAACTGCATAGTGTTTCAGAGCTACTCGTACTGGTAGCAAGGCTACATACTATATTAGCTTACCCCTACACACAGGCAGTTTGTACCCCCTTGTGGTTTTAAACTTGGAAATGTCAAGGATATATATTTAAAAAGAATAACAAAAGTGATATCGTTCATTTATTATTTCCAACCCAATTGTTGCTCGGGTTCCCCAATATTTGGTCATGTTTCAAACCAAACCGGATCCTTAAAAGTCCATTTTCACTGAAGGGGGTTTTGGTTATTTGGACTGCACATGCATAGAAGGTAAAAATAGTGTTGCCTGCTTCCAATCTTTGCAGATGTCTACTTTCTCCCAAGATATAATAAAAATGAAAAGGACAAGTAGTTTCACTTGTGTATATGGCTACAAGGGGATGGAAGTCACAAAAGTTTAACCCATTTTATCCTGTTTACCAATTCAACTGCAGTGATTCCTGAAAAGCAATTCTAAATGCATTATGGTAAAACGGAGCATCATACAGCAGCAGCAGCTTAAATTGTTATCATAATTTTACTTAGATTGCAGAACAAAACACCTGGACTAGTTTGTTTACTCCACACTCTAGAACAAATTCAGAACTAGTTTTGTGTCAGTCTCTACAGCAGAGTACCTGCATGCCACAGGTCATGTGCAGAATACCCTGAAGTTTGAGAAGGTAACTCTTAACTTCTAAAAAATTAAATGAGAAAGAGGGCTCTCTTTAGCCCATTTTATCTTATTTACCAATTTCAACTGCAGTGCCTGATTCCTGAGAAGCATTTCTAAATGCAATGTGGTAAAAGCATTAAATCCTTCTTGACCAGACATTCAAGAAAAAACTTGATGGTGGATCTGTGAAGTAAGAAAAGTTCTTGTGGCCAAAGTTAACCTTCCATGTGGACAAACTTGTATCAAAATATTGAATCTGCTGTCCCCTCGTGGCCTTTCTTTACTTTCAACCAAATTATTAAGTTACACATGTAGCACATGGCATTGGAATAGTGCTGTTATTTGAGAATATAATAACTGGGGTGCAAGCAAGTTTATACTACAGTGTATATACACAGTGGTAGGTTTGCAGGGTTATTTTAAACTATTTACATGCAGCATAAGTAGCTAAAGGGTTCAAGGTCATTTAAGTTAAAACTTTGAAAATTGTTGATTGAATGCATCCTTGTTAGTGCTTCACCCTTATGACCAAAGGTAAGTGTGACCTACATTTTATGCATTACTAACATAGGTTATGTATTTGTGTGTAGCTTGTGAAAGAACAGATATATCCGTGCCATTTACATTCTGGCCATCATAAAGAGCCCATGAAATTGAGTAAACCTGTTGATTCAGTCTTCAAGTTTTCATGTGAATAATACATTATAGACGAGGTATAAATCACCCTCAAGTTGGTGGTAGTGGATCCTAATCAAGTTTATTTTGTGATGCATGAACCATGAATCTAATAGTGGTCATGTAGATTATTTATCACTCCAGGTTTTCGAGAAGCCTATGACTAACCCACTAAAATTGGGTATGTTGGGGTTGAAAAGTGGCTATTGTGTTTGTAGTTTAAATACAACCAGTGCAGTGAAAAATGTTAACAAGTTGTATTACATCAACAGCAATTGTGGACGAAACCGAAAACAAAAGTTGAAAAGATAAGGTGTGAAAGATTTTAACTTTTAAATACTGGATTGTATTCTAGGGCCTGCCCATCAAAGGTAATGGTCAGCCATTCAGTTCTGTTTGTATGGGAAGTGGGTGTTTCTGGTATATTTTCTTATAGATATGAGAGCGCTAATAGTTTAATCCAAGGCCCAAAAAATAATGGTCTCTCAAGACAGGTGGTGTCAAGTAACAAGTCACAACACTATACAATGAATAAATCAGTGCATGGAGATTCTGGTCTCTCATAGTAGTGGTCTTGTACTGATTAGGCTCAATTAAATTTTTTGAACTAGTTCTGCTGGGAGGTGGGGGTAGCGAGGTACTATGGTCAGGAATGATAAACCAACTGCAAACAAAATGGTTGTTGTTGTTTTTTGCCTACAAGAAAATTGCTGGTAACTTGTGTATTTTTATACCCAAGAGGTATTGTCACAAATCCCTTATGGGCATCTGCACTGGTCAGATACAGCTGTACAATTTCAGATTCTTTGCATTCATGTTGAGTTTAACATTTTTGATATGAATACTGTTGTTTCCAGATGATGAAAAGTCTACGTTGAAACCAGTTTGACCGTGTCCATGAAGTTCAAGTTGTCAGACCAGCATCACATGATCATCTCACTGTGTACAAGTTTTAAACCGTTAGATCAAAATGAGACTAGTGGAGCTTTAATGCAAACATATTTTAAAAAATAATGCTTCTGTTCGAATTTCTTATATAATACTCAGAGTTTGAAAAACAATGAAGAGCTCTTCAATTTTCAAAGACTCAACAATTGGCCAATCACTTGGTTTGTAATAAACCATCAATAAAGTAGTGTGTGGTGTTAGCACAAGGTGCGAGTATTGTTGTAGTGTCTTGATATTTTAAAATTCAAACTTCATGCAGACGTCAGAATTAGTAGTTGGATGATTCTTTTCAGCAGGATGAACATTGTTTATACGTTGAGGTCTTGAGCCCTCTTTCTTTCTGGAGTATTGAATTTAAAAGATGCAGCAGCTTTCAGTGATAGCTATGCAAGATATTACCTCGACTATTTAGAATGGCATTTTAGAATATTCTGAATGACATCTCCATGTTAGTGTAAATGTAAAAATAATGATCAATTATATTTTTCATTATGTGGATATGTCCATGATTTTGAATGCATATAGTCTGTTTTTCTCTGTAATGATAATGGCAGTAATAAATTACCAGGTGTTACTGGATCGCTGCATCTTGTCATTGTACTGGTTCCAAGTACATGATTACTCCATCCAAGTAGTAGTTGGAGGTCTAGATTAAAAAAGAAAAACAAAACAATACTAGGCCCATACTTTAATATACTTCCAACCGTCAGAATATCTTCCTTCTTTTCATTAACCTCTGCATGTAGTGTATTTAGTCATTTTTGAGCATTTATACCATGATCATGTTCTTCTTATTAATATTAATTCTTGGTTTATTCAGTTTTGTTGATTTTGAGTGGTTTTAGTATATATTTAGTGAAGCATTGCTTCTTGTGTTTCATCTTTCCAATAGTAACCAATATCAGGGTAAGTATTTCTTTAATGTCCTTGTTTAAATGTCATTGTTAAACTGAGTTTCAATCGTGTGTGAGGGATGGACAGCATGAGGTTGGGATGATTTCAATCACCATCCTATGCTTTTTCAGCTTCTTTTGGGAGTGACTTTTTAATCTTGAAAACTGGTCTGGTTGGTGGTAATCCCACTATCCAGAGATTCTTTTGTTTCTCTGTGTTTGGTTCTCTTCTTGTCCCCATTTGGCTTGGGTAATCCCACCATCCAGAGATAGTCTGATCATACATGACACTAATCTTGATGCAGTTTACAAATTCTTAAACTCTCTTACTTAACATTTTGACCTTGGATTCAAGACAATTTTTTTTTTTATGTACTGGTCTTAGATCTTAACGCATTAACACCTGGAGGTTTTTGCTGTTTTCGCATGAAATGTGAGTAGGGAACACATTTTGGGGACTGTTTCTGAAAACATCCAAATATATAGACTTCCAAGCAATTTTTTCATTAGACCAATGCCTAGTTGTGCTATTTAAAAAAACTAAACAATTTCCATTGGTTATTTTGCTGGCGCATGAGCCGAAGGTGAAAAGTTGAATTTTTTTAATTTTATTTTATTTGCTTAACTGACCTTTTTGTATGGAGAAGACTCTTTATTCAAAATGTCCACCTTATTCTACTTTTTGCACATGTTCACCTGTGTGCACTTCAGACTGGTCTGCCTTAGAACTAAGGCCATAAAGTCTAAAATCTGGTTACAAAATCGGATTCTGTCCATAGGACAGGATTTTCCCTTTGTTCTTTGTAGTGCAACTAAAGTGTCCAGATTATTCGGTATCATTGTAGAGCTAAATCTGTCTACCTTTCTATAATACCACCCACTTTATTGCATCATGCATGACCTTGATGCTACATAGATCGGACCTAGGCTACTACCTCATTTCCCGTAAACTCGTTGCTAGGAGTTAATGAGTTTACAGTATGTGATGGTCTCGTATCCATCATCTGACCATCTGTTAGCATAAGTATGTTATTGCTACTTCTACTGAACCTCCTGTAGAATTGCTGTGAAATGAATACAGAAACCAGATCACACATACAGACAGGATCGGGGCTGATTGAGTTAAAGGGACAAAAATATAACTCAAAGTTGGCTTGATTAATGGTGGTGCAGAGTGCATTGATCCTCACCAATAACATATTCCTGTCTTGTCTTCCATGATTTTTTAATTTAGCAATTCTAGTTTTGATTGTGATATGTTTTCTTTCTTTCTCGTGTGGTCTAAAGCTCTGTGTTATGGACCACTGCCATGTTGCCTGTCTTCATGGGTTTCAGTCTCCAGCTCAGCCAATGTGGGTACAGGAGAAAGCTTGCCTGTAGCTTCTCGTGGCTCGAGTTTTTTCCCCCAGTTCTTTCTGCATCATTTCTACTGGCCGCCATGTACAGCCTATTTTGTGCTGAAAAGTGGTGTTAAACCCTATAACATTTCTTGTCAGGTCTTTTAGTTAAAGTTGGTCTGTATATAGGACAGGTACAAACTAAGGAGCAATTCCGTTTATTTAGCTAGCATATTCTCCTTTTGGTAGCATTGGTGGCTATTGATGCTCAATACTGAGAAGAAAACAGTGTGATTGATTTTGCTTATGGAGTAATTTTCATATTGAGGTGTTAGTATTGTTTTGATAATGTTTGGGGCATTTGATTCCATTGCTGTTATTCACTTGGATGAAAACACTGTTAGTATTCTTGTAAAGTCTTTGATTTATGCTCATAACAGCATGCAGAATTAAACATTCAAGTAACAGTATTTTGAATTTAAGTACTGCAGAAAATGTCTTTTTTATAATACCAAAAAATAATCCCTTTCAAAATAAGATAGTACACAGATAGGAATTATGTGTACCAAAGCAACATTCACACATAACCTTATGGCCTGGGAAACTTTACCTCATGATTTTTTTTTCAGAGCATCATAGTGTACCAATGGAAAAATCTTGCTTCAGAGTATTTTGAAGTGTATGATTGTATTATAATTTTTTCTGGACTTGACAGATTCGTGTTTTAAATATCGCTTGATCCAGAGGTGCTGCTTATGGTGATATCCAAAAAAAAAATGATATAGACTTGATTCTTGTTCACAGCCAACCCTGATTTCTTCATGAATGAGACAGGAAGATCACAATATCTTGGCCTAAGATAGACATTAATCATTTCGTCAAAATTGTACTCTGCCCTTTCAGTTTTTATTTATTCCAGGCGGTATTTTGTGCCAGCATCTTTCTGACAATATCACTCTTGTATAACTAATGGTCAACTACCTTTGATAATCTTCGTTCTAAATTCACTTTTTATATTTCAGATTGGTTCCAGTTACGTTTTACCTTAAGTTTAAAGCAAGGAGAAGGAGGCATTGCACTGTATCATTGTGGAACGTGTTTTAAAAAATGCTGTATAAAAAGGCTAATTAATGTAATAACTAGTGCACAGGGTCATAACGTTTGCAGATTTACTGTGTGAACTGTTTTGGTGAAGTGTATTAAATAAATAAAAATTTTGACTGTGGCTGGTCTCTGACATGGATCTAAATCAGGGGTCGGCTAGCTACAACCTGCAGGCCAAGTTCGTCCTGCCGTCTCTTTTTGTATGGCCTGCGAGCTAAGAATGGATTTTACATTTTCAAATTCTTTAAAATGTATGCGCTATAATGGAACAGTCGACTGCCGAGTTTTGTGTGACCTTGCGACAAGGAGGTGCAAGAAATTCCCTATGGGGTGCTACTGTAGCTTTGCATTAACATGGTAATTGGTTGACCTTTGGCCTTCAATGCTTAAAATATTTATAATGTGGCCCTTTTATACAGAAAAGTTTGTCAGCCCCTATAGTAATGAGATGATGTTGCCTCTGAGGGGATCATCATACGAACACTCAAGAATTCCATATTTCTGATAAGATTTGAGTTTCCAAGCAGCAAGATGAATTAAATTATGGTCAACATACTCAAATAGTTGCACATTGATATTGCATCTGATTGGCTAAGCTTGTGAAGATTCTACATGCCATATTTCTGATCTGTTTTTGTAGATTTGTTACGTAAGTTTGCATTGGATTGACTTTTCAGATGAGGTGAGTTACAAGCAAAATTCACACATTTTTATTGAGATTATATTGCATCTGATTGCCTGAGCTTGTCAACGTTCTAGAAGCCACTTTTTTTGTCAGATTGTAACTGATCTCTGCATTTGTGGTCAAGCACTAGGATGAGTTCATTCAATTGTGACATCCTCACCTTGTTATAAGTAATATTGCTAGATTGTCTGGATTTGATTATGTGCAACATCTATGCTGTTTATTAGCTGATCTTGCATTTGATTGGACAGATTTATGAATGGGTAGGGATCTGGATGATTTCCACGTTATGATTTAATGTGCTAGTCCATAGGGGTAAGGAAGATGCAGTAATCAATGCTGATTGTACAGATTAACTTCCCTTGTCATGCCATGTAAGTGTACAGTTTGTACGTTAAATGTTGAATATTACGAGTTTCTGAGGTGTGATCAAGGATAGGGAGAGATTCATTGGTGATTGCTGGTTGTATAAATTTTTAAAAAAAAAGCGATCATAGACTCGTACACATTGTATTACATATACATGGCCTAGGAAAGAAGATAAATGAAAAAGTAGTCATTATGTGCACAACACATGGCTTTCCCTCTAAAACATCAATATTTTGTTTGAATTTGTATTCAGTGGATGAAATACATCAGCTACTTAAGTGAGCAGCATCAGGCTGAGGCCTCCTGTTGAAAGAACTGTTTGTGCTGAATATATTGCATTTCTTATAAATGTTAATATTGAGAGATTTTAAGTCCATACTTGCAAGAGCATGATATAATTTTTTTTAAACTCTGTTTTGTCATTGTTTACAGTGGCATTTATTCATGTTGTGGCTTGTATGTGTATGTGTGCTTACTGGTTGAATGGGTTAACAAAAAATCGGCATGTTTGTGACATTGTTTCCTCTTCCTCAGAATGCAGAATAGTTTAAGGACCTAATATACCGGTCTATATACCTGCATAGATACTTTTGATGTCAAATGACATTGCATTAGTTACAGAATTGATACATCAAGTTTTATATCGGAGAAAAATATAATTTAGCTTAAATTTTGGGCAGCATAAAGGTGAGGCGTGATTGTGATTTAATCTAATTGGAACCATTTTTGTTTTACTCATAGATCTCCATTCTTCAGCTAGCACTTCCATTGTGGGGTACACAAAATCTTGAAGCTGTTACAAGGTATAATCTATCATAGGTACATGTACATGTGTAATTTAGTAATGTATATAGATGAATAGCCATGCAGCAAGAGAAACCAGTATCTTTTTAGTTTATGAAATGTTAAGTTGTCCATTTAATCACTGATATGTAGAAGGATTTTTATTTTTTTTTTTTTTTTTTTAAATTCAAGCATCATAGCATTTTCTCATTTGGACAAAGTGTCAGCATAATATACAGGTGTTACATTCTGTATCATTTAAGATTCCTTGAAACCATCAAAACTGGATGCTAAAGCAACATTGTAAAATGCACTTTTATTGATGAATTGTTTTTTTTTTTTCTTATTAAATCAATTAACTTCTTTAGAATTATAAAAAGAAAAAATAACACTTCAATTATATTGGTGGAAACATCAAGGTGCAGACCTTCAGATTGATTTTTAAAATTTTCTACGTAACAAGGTTGCTCTTTTTTTTTAAATGGAGAAAAACAAAGATATAATAAAATTGTGAAGTTAGTAGTAGCGTGCTATTGACCTGGCCTTCCCTCTCTACTCGTAGGGCACTCAGACTTGTGGGTGGAGAGTCCTGGACCAGAAGATGATGTGCATTTCAAGACCAGAAGAACTCTTCCCTTTTAAAATGCAACATTGATTCTGTTGACTGTATGTAGGAAAATTATTTGGGTGCATGAGTGTTGTCCATTAGGTCTCTTTTCAGGTGCTGTGGTGGCAAAGCTTTGCTATAATTGTTAGCCCATGACATGGGCTTACAGGTGCCTATAAGCACAGTAGTATAGTTGTATATAACAGGATGTATGATAAAATGAGTGGTTTGTATTGCACATGAATCTTATGCACATGGCATATTGGAATGTTTTTTTAGTTCAGTCTAAATGTATATCAATTGATTTTAAATGCAATTTAGGAACATCATACTTTGCTCATTATACAATTCAAACAATAAAACTTGACCAACAATCTGGAATTTTTACCATATTTTGTCCAGTATTCTGGAAAAATATGAGATCAGATTGTGGACAAGTTGTACTTTGTAGAACTGTACTGGTGTAATGATTCAGACAGAAAGATGTGATGCTAAAGTTATTTTCCTCTGAAGGAATTAGTTTGCATAACTTCTAGTGTTCATGGTTTTATGAGCAGACAGGAATATTTGACAAAATTAATAATAAAGCTTCGGTTTGACAGTGCATTTTTTCAATTGCTGTAGTTATGAAACTGAACAAAAACAAAAAAAATTTCAGAACATTTTTTTTCTTTTTGCATAGGTCAGCACTTTTCTGGAAATCATAATTAAATGTTGCTAGCTTGGTCATGTGCCTTACAATGTCCATACAGGCTGTTTAATGTACTAAATGGCTCTGCCTTGTTTTAAACACAAACAGCAATGCCTGCAAAAAGCTGTGAGAAGGATGCCTAAAGCTTGTAGCAAAATAACATTTTAATTATGACATGATATTGGCATAAGTAATTCATTTGAATTGTCTCTAAAATGTACGCAAATGTCTGAATCAGCTGGACCAGTGCAATATAATAATAGCAATAATATTAGGTAAAAGTATAACTGGAATAAGAAACCGAAATCTACTCTAATTTTTCTTTGCACCTTATTTTTTCTTTTCCTTCCACTCGTGGCTGTCCTTTCTGACATTGCTGTTTTTGGACATCGCAGGATGAAGGTAAAAGAGCAGAGTCCCCAGATTCCAAGGACAAGAAATCCTCGTGAGTACAATTTATTTATAAGTATTTTTGATCAATTATTGTGGTTCTATCTGTTACTATAAGAAGATTAAAATGGTATTAACCTTGTAATTGCTTTTTGTTTGCTTGTGCAGGATTGGTCTGGGAAATCCTCCTTTGAAATTAACATGCTATCCCTACTACCATTTGTAACTCGTATTTTGCTTGCATTGTACCCATTGTGCCATTATGAAGTAGTGCAGTTAAACTCTGTGTACTAGGTGCCAATGATTGAGAGACTGTTTCAGTAGCATCAAATATCCTGCATGATGAGGTAATGCAGCACACATGGCAGGTTCATTTTCCAATGTTCACAAATTTTGCATGTATTTAAGCGAATGAAATTTAGATTTCTTATATAGTGGAAAGAAAAACGAAAATTATTTTGATATCATCATAAATCATTTTTTTGAAAGTTAAAACGATGGATTAAAATTGAAGACTCGGCTGCCAGAAGGAGAAATTGTCAAACTTGCTCTGGTGGAGAATTTTATTTTGAAAACATCCATTGAAGAAGACAGCATTAGTGACAGGAAAGAGTGAAATAAATGAAGTGCAGGGAAAAGAAAACTAGAATGGAGAGTTTACCTTTGGTAGTTATATTTATTCAGTTGGAATTCACAATGAATTTCATGGAATTGTATATAATTAAAAAAAATGACATGGTGGTCGGGTTTGATGTCACTTTTCAGCAGAAGATAGGATATACATGGTGGCCAGTATAAAGGAGAGATGAAGAATCCGGGAAAACCCTGGAAAGAACCACTGACCCACAAGAAGCTATTGGCAAGCTTTCTCACATACCCACATCGGCTGACCAGGACTAGAATCCACGCAGACAGGTGAGATGGCAATGATCCATAACAGTGAGTGCTTTGGACCACTAGGCCACGCGGGGCCCAAACTGACTTGTGAAAGGATGACCCTTTTTGGAAAGCAAGTAACCACCTTTAAAAATCATTTAAATGATTATTATCATCCCTGATAATACTGATTATACTGGTCTCAAGGATTAAGAAATGATAATGCTCTGGATGCCCTAATTGATCCCCCTTCCTTGCCCATAAGCTATAGGAGTTACCTAGCAATTTTGCTTAGGGATACAGATGCCGATAAAGCTCTTCATGTTTCTAAGTGATTGCTTTATCTGCATCTTGTAGGACTACCTAGCTGCCTTTTTGGATAAAGATTGTATTCAAGATCAGTAGCCACAAAATATTTGGCAATTTGTTTCTGGTTGCTATTGGAGCTATCTTAACATATTATGCCAGCAGCTATAAAGAAATCATTCTGGAATGTGTCACACCTTCAGTTGAACCATTAACCCATTACTGCTCACTAGAGAATTAAAGATTTGTTTAATATATTTTTTAAAATATATTTATCCCTATTGGGATAAAGTGAACCTTTATATAATATAATCATTTTGTTTTTGTTGCATCAGACAATGCATCAATAGTAATGTACCTTGGGCATCAGATATGTACCCATTTGATGGGCTGACTGGGAGCAGATCATGAAAATAACTAGTATGTTGCGTCCTATTATTTATTAGTATGTAAATTAAAATATTGATACAGTCCTAGATTGATATTTTGTTGCTTGATTTTCATTTGCAATATATTGATTTTTTTTTGCACCTCTTGGCTTTTATATATGATCAATGGCATGCATATGGTGATTTCGAAACGCTTGATGACAAAGGAAACTTTTTGATCCTTACTGTTGACATCATGCTGCTGTTAGTGTAAAATCTCTTGACAGTACTCTATGTTCATTCTTACAAAATCTAATATTAAACAAAGCAGTGTTGTATTGTGTAACTTTGCAGACAAAAGACAAGAATGGTGTTACTAAGACTGCCAATTCTGTTTGATAAATGTGCCAATATATTAATTAGAATTAATAACATTATACACAATATTTGATTGGAAATGTAGTATTTATATCAGTTTAATTAGTTGTATATGAGTGCTGTTTTCAGATAATAAAAGAACAGATTCACTAAATGGTAATCAAGTTTTTTAACTGCCATTACATCAGTATCATGTGATTTGCAAACAGGTTGGTCAACAATATAAAAAATTGTACTGCACAAAGACTAAATACTAGTATTACGGCTTCTGTAAGGCATGTCAGTAGGTCAAATAATATATAATTTTGGTTATGTTTATTAACATTACAGCTGGGTTTTTTTCACAACATTGTAACATAGAAGAATACTTCTGGCCAGAAATCTTGTATGAAACTGGTTTTCATGTCTGCCGTAAACAACCTTCTCGAGAATCCTGAGAAAATACTGGTTTTCCACACAAAATTCTTTCATTTTAGTAAGATTATATGTTTTGATTAAAGAAAAACATCTTGTTTTAAGTCCTTTTTTTGTGGTATTTTGTCGCATATAATGTAACTTGCCGCTTGACATAACAGTCATGTAAGATATTTTACGGACATCTGCAGCAAGCATCTTGATCAAATGTAAACAACGTCTGATCGGTTCCATTTCGAAGAACTGGATAGCAGGTGTGCTGTATACACGTTTTATCACATGTACAGCTGTATGGGTTTTCAGTAAAAATTGAACTCAGTATTTTACTCCTGAAACGTTGAAACTGGACAGTCACGGTTTGTCACTAAATTCTTAAATATGTCAATGTTGAATATATAAAAGTTTTTATGTATTCTTTATTCAAACACAATATAAAATGACTCGTTGATGGACATTGGTAATTAATATTTGTTTAAAGATTTGGACAGTTTTTTATCATGTAATCTGTTCGAAAGTGGGGTAATTAGAATTAATATTTTTACATTACATTTCCAGCAAGCAAGACAATTTTTACAGGTTAGAAATCAGAACACTCAAGTTTGTACCAATCCTAGATTTTATGTTCTAGCAATGATAAAAGAAAAAAAATAGCTATTTAAATATTTTTTGTTAATAAGTAATATAAATTTTGATCCATCTGGAATATAAAGTTCTCAGAAATGACAGGAAAGGAATAGTAAAACATGAACATATATAATAAGTATTATTTATAAACATTAAAGTCTTAAAGTATTTTTCACAGTCTCTTTTTAATTAACACTAGCATATGACAGTATACTCTACACACAGCTATATAGTTTTTATTTTAGTCTGATGAGCAATATTGTAATGACTTTGGCCTTGTGTTTAATCCTTTCATCATTACTGACCGGTTTTCCGGTCTAGCGGAAGTTAACTCTGACACCCTATGGACCGCTCTACCAGTATGGGGCAGTGTGCTTATTTAAAGTCATAGTACCAGACTACACATGTTTCATGATATCTCTAAGAAGTTCCTTATTTTAATGTAGATATTATACTTGGATTATCTCGCGGGTTAAGCTTGAATTCAACAAGAAATCTCTAGGCAAGCAGGCATATTCTGAGCGTATTTTCTGAATGGTGACTTTCTATTCAAAATGGCGGAGTTCGAAGCAAGATGAGAATGAAGTGTCAGATTATGAATTATCAAAATATTTGGCTGTTGTGACCTTGCACAGTTGATTGAAAATGAAAGAAAACATCTAGAGATGCATTTGAATGTGCTTTGGGGAGACAGTGATGATGATGAAGAGGACTTGGTTTTGAACCAGACGAAGTGTGAACTCCATGTGTTTTTGTTCTTGACGAACCAAAGTGATTTATTTCAGTTTTTTGAGAGAGTTGGACCCACCAAAGTGTTAGATAACTCCAGAAAAGCTTTGGAATACTTTGAAACTGTTGATTTAGACTAAATGTTTGAAATTATCATTTTTGTAATGTGGTAAATAAATAATTGCTTGTGCATTTTACCTGTTGTGTTACTTGTTTGCACCTGTATTTTAAAAGTTATATATGCACATTTTGTTGAATTATTCATACAAGTTGACTTCTAACCTTTATTTTGATACCAAATAAAGCCAGATATCTTTAAAATTGGCAAAGTTATGTTCTTTCCAAGTCCACAGGTCATTCTGCTTTACAAGTCCAAAGTTACTTAGTTTTGAAAGGGTTACAGATTAAATTTTTTTAAGTTGCAATATAGTAAAACCTGTCTTGAGAGACCTGGATCCTAATGCAGATTTATTGATTATATGGTCTTAGTACCTGTTATGAGAGACCACCTGTCTCGAGAGACCAATATTTGTTGGCATATGTGGTTTTTCAAGACATACACTACTATATTTACTTGTTCATATTTTGAAGAACTTTTGTTTCAGAAAAAAGGATCGTGACAATGACCGAGATAGAGAGAAAAGGAGGTAAGGCTTTTGATTATTTAGGAATTGAGGAAAACTTTTTGCTAACCTTACATACACTGAACTTAGATCTTTCTGTTTACAATTTACATCTTTTCTGTGATGTAACAACAGTGTTGGAGTTCACAAATGTATTTTTTTTTTTTTTAAATTTTTATTTTTTTAATAACCCTACCCAGGTGCAAGACCAAGTAAAATTTTAGTATGGCCCTTATGTTGTATACATCTGTCAGTAGTTAATATTTTCAACTTTTGTTGATTGTCCATTTCATTTAAATAATGCATTTCAGTCAAAGCTATTGTGCATGTTCAGGTTTCAAAATACACACAGTAGCAAGTAACAGAATTGCAGCCTATTTAATGAATTTGCTGCTTGGTCAGATATCTGGTGCAATACTTTTATGACCAGAAATTTTGAAAAGCAACAACACCCACATTTGCACACCCACACCTCTTTGGTAAGAAATTTGGCTCTGGATTTAAAACGTAGGTGTTTTGGTACCTGTTACTCCAGGTTAAATTTGAAACGTGACTGATTTTTTTTTTTTATTAGAATAAGCTGCATTTTGAGCATTCTGTGCTATGGAAAGGTGGTGGCCTATGGTTGCCCTTTTTTATGTACCAATTGCTGAAAGCTGTTAACGCTCAGGAGACATCGTAAATAAGCTTATATTGTCATGGTTAGCAGGTTTTGTATCAAGGGAGATTTGTCTATATTATCAACTCAATCTTACTTGTTTATAGGCTGAGCCTTTTCTTTTACCGGCTATGTTTCTCAAATGTCTTTGTTAAAATTTGGCAAATGGGTTTTTGTCATCAAAATCTGGGATTTTTTATGATCTAGTGACCAAAATATTATGTAGTGGCTTACAAGCTGAAAACGTCTCGTTAAAATAAAATGTTATTGATCAGATGTTAACATGTTTCAAAGGTAGGGCTGTTCCATTAAAACTGACATTGTACCCAGGGAAGGTAATTTTAAAGTTTGGTACTCACCCAAAGATCAATTTAGAATTTTCTTATTTTAATGTAAAATAAAAGTACCCTGGCATATATTTTTTAAAAACTGCCTTCCTTGGGTATGTTTAAATGGAACAGCCCATAAATGGTTTGGTTTAAAGAAAATGTTAGCATTAGGAATAAATTTTAGTCTTGTGATTAATGTGTAGTACATCAGTCCAGTACAACCAATTCTTGTCAACAGAAAGAATTTAAAGACAAATTCTGTTGAATCCGCTTCAGCAGAGATTTAGAAATTTATTATTTAGTTGGATGAGGAAGTTGCTGCATCAGTGACTTGCACCTGTATGATCGTTTATACATTTACTGAATTTTTTTCATGTTTAACGACTATTTTTAAATGTTGCAGAATTGCTTTTGGTAACCATTTTTATAAAAAGCTGCGTTAAAATTGTCAACATAATGGAACTAGTCCTTACATTGGAATTTAACAACCATAATGAACAAATTGGCATCATAATTTTAAAAATTCTTTCTGTAGGAATAAGGATCATAAAGACAGAAAGCGAAGCCATAGTAGAAGCCGTGATAGAAAAAGAAGCAAGAGTAAAGAAAAACGTCGCAATGGAAGTCGGGAAAGACGGGAAAAGCGTAGGAGCCACAGTAAAGATAAGCACAGGAGCATCAGCAAAGATAGACCCAAAAGTCGTAGTAGGAGTAGAGAGAAGCGAGAAAAGAAAAAGAGTCCATTTATGGGGAGATGGGGAAGCCACAGCAAGTCTCCACCACACAGATTCAGAAGAAGCTTCAGTATAAGTCCAATCAGAACCAGGTACTTTGGTCAATTAAACAGAGCTCACTCAGTTTGAACTAGAATACTGTTCTTAATGTTGATCATTGTGTACAAGCTTGAAAAGTATTGATCTATCACTTGAAAACTTTCGTTCATGAAGTCATTGTTGTTAATATTTGTATGGCAGTATCAGCACTTTATATGGCTATATCATGCCAATGAAATATAAGTGTCTTTCCAAGGTAAACAGTAAAAGCACAATGTTGCTATGACCAGTCATTTAGGAGGAGTGATCAGATTTTTCACCTTGCCACTGTTCACCTGAGCAGCACCATTTTCATTTAGAACCAACTTGATATCACAAGTATTTTGGTGAAAAACCCATCAACATGTGGTTTCTGCTGCAAGGCTTCTTATGATGTCTAGTTGGTCCTAAATGCAAATGGTACTAATATGAAGTCCAGTAAGGTCTGCACAACATCCATGTTGGCCAAAGATGACCGTTTAAATAGCTGCCAAGTGTCCCATTTTCCGTATTTTAGCCCATATTTTGGTCCCGATTATGGATGCATGTATTTCTTGTTACAAATTTTTTTTTTTAGGAATTGATACTTTCTTTGCAATTTTATGTTTATGACAGGCATCCAGTTCCATTTTGAGAACATGTGTAAATGGATGTAGAGTTATAAAATATGATTGGTTCATTTGAAATTGAGGTTACTATGCCAGTCTTGATCCTGCATATTGGATTGTGTAAATCAGTTGCTTCTTTCACTGCATCTCATCTTCATAATATTCACTGCAAGACATGTTGAAAAGGAAAGCAAGATTCAGAATTTTCTCTTGCAAAGGAATGAAAACAACTGATATTTTAAGCTTGACTTGTTTAGTGAGGGAGAAAATCTTGCATTTTTCAAATTGTGATTCTGCCTTTTGGGCATGGAGATGCTAACAAAAAAAATCTTAATATAAATTTGTTTGCTACTTCATCAACAACAAATATGCCTGAACTTAAAGCACTTAAAAATGCCACAGAGAACCCTGATGTAATTCAAAAGAAGTTTGGTTTAATGTTCCAACCATCCTCAGTTGCCATACATCGGAGACTGTATTTGCTGTTCTAACATGGTCTGTGGAATTTTCAATCGTCTGTCATTCAAAGGTTTACCAATAGCAGCAGTGGCGGCAGCGCAAGTGTAAAGAAAATTGTCTCCTATTGATCAGATATATTTTTCAGAATGTTTGTTATATACCATATTTATTCTAATAGAATCCCTATTACAAATGCTCCCAACCCCTCTTTAACCCCCCCCCAACCCCCATCCACCCGGAAGTTTCTACTATATCATGGCTTATAGATCTGTATTTATCCATTACAGTATATCCAGATAATTAAAATGGTGCATGTTTAATCCTATGACTGTTAGTAAAAAAAATAACTTATTATTTACTAACATTTTCAGTCTTATCATTGATGTGGGAATAAAACAAACGTCTACACAGACAGCAAAAACAGTGCACCTCTGTAATAGATTTGAATCAGTACCATTTCAGATACATCAGTCATAATGTCCTGGATCGTCATAATCTGTTTCACTTGTGGTATTTGCAATACATGTGGTACTGGTTGTGTTAGTTATGTCACATTCGTTTTCCTATCCAAAATGGTACTAATGCATCAGTGTTGTTTAGATTTTTAATGTAGCTTTAACAATTTTATGATGTCCGAATTGTGACAGTTTATAGGGAGGCCTGGCTCTGTGGCATCATGTCCCACACAGTGACATCAAACCAACCAGTCCTGACACGTAACCTCTAAATCTAAACTCTTTAACCCTGGTGCCTCATTTATACTCAGGAGGTAGTAGCCTACTTCCGAGCTCTATAGCGTCATCGTGTGTGATACACTCAAATGGGTGGAAAGGTAGACAGATGTACCTCTACAATGATACCAAATAATCTGGACGTTCTAGTTGCACTACAAAATACAGAGGGAAAACCATAATTTTTTTCACTAAAAATTCTCCCATGATCTGAATTTGAAAGAGAGAATTTGCAACTTATTCCGAAAATATATTTTATAAAACCTTTGATATATATTGATCCACAGCATTAAGCTACTTCTCAGGGTTTTAGAAGACCAAAAACTGGCTTGACAGATAATGAATCCTTTCAAGATTTTAAAGCATGTACAAAATTTTTCCATGAAATATAAATCTTTAGCTGTAACGATTAGATTTTACTCTAAAAAGTATTTTGATACACTGCTTAACATGTAACAGGCATGCCAATGTGTATTATGTCAAATAGGTACTGTATATACATATGTATAAGCCAAATAATGAAGGAACAAATAAAGGCATGGAGGAGGGGGGGGGGGGGGGGCTTGTTTGCAGGCCAATATCTAAACTTTACAGTTTTAAAATCTCTTTGTCAATTGTTATAATTGCTATAAATCTTGGGACAAGAAAAAAATACTTTGTTCCATGCCCTAAGACTTGTATGCATGTAGAGAAAAAAATATTTTTGGTGTCCCAACACCTGTTACACTGTTATAAAATAAAATGATTTTATTATTATTTTGCATGTAAGTGTTCTAGTTTCTTAAACGCCAAATAAAAAAAGGTAAATACAAACTTCATAAATCACAGGCCAGATTATTTTCCTTTTGAGACCAGGCTCAACTATTGTGTACTGTATTTACACAGAGCTAATCGTTCACAGCATCACTTACATCCTTATTTGTTCCCAAACGTATTAGATGCAGATTTTGTTTTATTCACTGTTTTGACCATATTGCATTCTTTCAGATAACATTTCACCTGGTCCTTAATAGCTGTTTCATTTCCGTTGAATCACGTGCTCATTTTCAATGATATAAGCGACCCTACAAACTGAGGTAATATTTTTTGAAAAGGTACACATTTAATTGTACAAGGCACTAGCATAACTGATACATGTTCATGAAGAGTATTAAAAATAAACTAAAATTCTCATTATAGATTATCTTGTCATTTGTCTGTTCTTTAGTTTTATGTTTGAGCTGTACACAATGGAAAATTTGATTTTTCAGCATCTCCTCATAATTGATAATTGGCAGATTTGTCTTGTTTTCAAGAGAGAATTTTGACTGGCAACTGTACCAGTGCATTGTTGTGTAATTGCCTTTCATTCCATAAATTTTGGCACAATTACCGTAGTTTTGTTAAACGGAGTGGAAGACATACCATACTTTCCAAAAGCCAAGTAGCTTGAAAATAAAAATGATAGGGAGATCGTTACCTAAAATCTGGAAGTTTTCCGTGCATTTTTTAAGCCATGTTTTCACAAAATATTGACAGATCTTCCAGGTCCAGAATTTGCAGAGAATGTGCCGTATTTTACTCTGTGATGCGCCTTAATTTCCCTCTGGAAATTCCCTAGTTTCATAATGTGATCAGTTGTGGCCAAACTGCACAATAGATATAGGTTATTCTTAAATAAATAAGAAAGCCAGCATGATTAATTAAAAGCATAATTTCTGAAAATTCATTATTGTAGTCCAGATATATCGTTAAAGTTTAATGCAGTGGTACCTTTTGAATCGACTCCATGGGATGTACTTCATTCAGCACGTGTTCAAACTTGCAATGGACATGTGGTGGTGCCATTATGCAAATATTCCAGTAGCCCAATTACGAGCTTTGAATCAAATCCATATGATTGTTTATTGTCTTGGCATGCTGGAATATCATTTTAATGCGTTTGGTATTTACTACTTTCAAGACAAAATTAAACGTTATTAGTGGTGCAATGATGTAAAATGTCCATTGGAATAATGCATTAACAAACAATAATTGAATCAGAAGGGTGAGGTAGTGATACAGCAACCCAGGAACACTTATTTCTTGCCTTTGTTCAATCAAGTTATATACAAATCTTAATTAGGCACAAACGAAACGAGTCCGAAAATTAAATGACTTTTCAAACAAGTTTATCTGATTTCTTTTTTAAAATTATACACACCAACCCTGAGAGAAGTATCTGTTTAAATTTTGTTAAGACAAACTTTGCCAAAATAAATGCATTTAGAACTTTTGACGTGTATCTTGTGATGTCCCCCGAGTTGTGTTTCACTTCAAACACGGTCATGCAGTTTTTAATGTTTATACCTATTCTTTTTGGGTGGTCAGATTATACACAAAACATGCTTATACATGAGTATATGTGGTAACAGGTGTTCTATTTATAGTGCACTGTACTGGGTAACTTTGGTACATGTATATCAGCTGTATGAAAAGCCATATACTCTACAATGTAAAGGGTTACGGTGTCGTTGCATATTCTGCTGGTGTGTATGGGATTTATATCGCCCTCCAAGCTTTTGTATTTCCTTGGCTGATGCCTCAGCAAATACTGATGGTAAAATCCTGTATACCCTGTTGGATGACAAGTGTCAGTATACTTGGCATAATCTGTTTCAAAATCAATAGATGTGACATGTTTTACCAGTTTTCTACATGGGTCGAATTTTTTGTAAATCTCCATAGCAACTGCTTTGTAATCGCATCATCTAGATGGAAACCATCTTTGAATAATGATTACACAGCCAGTGATCATTATATTTGGCCTTGGTACAGCTAAGAATACTATGAGAGCTCTTGTGCTCATATTGACATCTCTAAGATATAGAGGACTAATTTCACTATCATTAGACTAGCAAATAAATAGTAATTTACTAGCACTCGATTCTTGCCTTCATGCATCTTGATGACTTATCATTATTGACTATATCTTAAAATTGTAGCAGAGAAGCTGCACCAGAACTGACCCCTGAAGAGAGAGATGCACGAACCGTATTCTGCATGCAGCTGTCGGCAAGAATTAGGCCTAGAGATCTCGAGGAGTTTTTTTCTTCTGTTGGCAAGGTAAGCTGGTGTACCTTAGCAAACCTTCAGCAGTCTTTACTTGCAGATGTTTACTTTATGATATATGCATAGAATTGATTAGTGGATAATGATTTAGCCCAGTATTTGTACATTATTTGTACAGCCTCATGAAAGTACTTGAATTATTAGGTGGCAGAATCAGGGTGTTGAAACAAAAGGTCACTTGCATACTATTATTTTCTGAAATGGCTGCAGTCAAGCAGATTAAGTGCATTGATTGAAACAGAAACTTTTAAACTCTGTGTTACACATAAGCTCCCAATGGCAAGGCATAAATATAAATATTCTTTGTTATCATGCCATTTTATCACATTTTGCGACTTTGCTATCGCCAATAAAGACATGAATAGATGTCCACTAATGAAAAGTAAGAGGCATATTTCTTGAATTTTCTCATGAAAAAATATGCCTTGGAGAGTGCTCCAAATCAGGATTTGGTGGACATGTGACAAAACATAGGAAAGAAACCTGCGAGCCCACGTTCTTTGTGCAAAACTGTAAACTGTTTTACATCAAGTGCAGTCAAGAAACATTATTGAACCAGTTTTTTATTTTACCTTAAATATTTTGAAATTTTTTTATGTTTTATAATTTCATGGTATTTTATTTTTTGTAGTTGTATCATTATAAATGATGTAAAGCGCTTAGAACTTGCAAAGATTATGTGCTATACAAAGTCCTGATCATAAATTATTATTATTATTATTGCATATCATCCAGTTTTTTTTCTTCAAAACTTTCAGGTTCGAGATGTGAGACTTATTACAGACAACAAAACACGACGATCCAAAGGAATTGCATATATAGAGTTCCAGGACACAGAGTCTGTGCCACTGGCAATGGGCCTTAACAATCAGAAACTGCTAGGTGTTCCAATCATCATTCAGCCCTCACAAGCTGAGAAAAACAGGATGAGCAATCCCACTACCTTGGTGACCAAGGGCAACACCGGACCCATGAGGCTGTATGTAGGCTCTCTGCACTTTAACATCACAGAGGATATGCTGCGAGGAATATTTGAACCGTTTGGGAAGGTGAGCATGGTTTGTACATCTTTTTTAAAAATCCTTGAATTTAATGGCATGCCTTGAAACCATTTTATTGTATTGATTTAACTTTTATGTAGCGATCATGATAGATATTTTTTATTTTGGAGAAAACACTGGCCTTCAAATTTAGCATTCTGCTTCAGTATCCATGGATCGCCAAGTTTATTTGGTCAGTCATCATAAGATTGTACTATTTATATAGCAGCCACGTGTCGTGTTCTTTTTATATTTTTGTCCCGTAATTTGGACCGGAATATGGGTGCACATTTTTCACAAATTCACGTGGCATGCAAAAAATTCACACATTCCCCAATCTCAATTATTTAAAATATTTAATGAAAATATAACCAGTTTCCTGTTAAGCGCTAGTCATGATATCGGCAGTTGGTGAAACATTTTTGCTAGTCATGATATCGGCAGTTGGTGAAACATTTTCAGTACTACTGGTCGCTGTATTAGTAAACTATTGCAGATTTGTACTGTTGGCCCGGCAGTAGTAAGCATTTTAGCATATATTTATATATATGAGCAACTGGGGCTTAATCGGAATTTCGTTCCGCGCATGCGACACCACATACATGCCAAACATTAAGCTTTTGGCGTAATAATTACACATATTTCACTAAATTACACGTTACGCTTAAACTTATATGGATTATGCTTTTTAGGTATATCCACCTCCCCAAAAGATTCAATTATTTGTTTTCTCATTAATAACATTCCATTAATCCTACAGACTTTTTTTTAGAAAAGACGGCTTTTACGTAACTACAATATAAGAGTACGCTTGACCATGGATTCTCCTAACGGTATCGTTTTCTATTTATAGCTAACCTGATTCTACTGTTGACCTCAAATTCTGTTCATAGCATCTGTATGCTTAGTGAGCAGAGAGCAGACTGTTTTTCTAAATGTAATCATTACACGCAGATTCCATGTTCTAATTCATATTTGCTGTAGAACTAGTCTAAAGATATTTGGCACTGAGAAGTATATTTTATTTTAGTCTGTGCATGTTATGTAAGCAAAAATATCTCCTTTAAAAAATTTCCCCGATAAATTAGAAAAAGACGACAACAAAAAAACGAGACAAAAAATAACAATTCTCTGAATATTAAGACAAGAGTGCAGCACCACGTGACATCTATTTCCGGCTGTGTGGAAAGAATTTTAATATTTGGCACCAAGTCTTAAGATGGTTTCTAGTCGATGTGTGTAAAGCTAAAAGTGCTACATATGAAAACTTGAAACAGTAAATGATGTTAAAAGGCGAGAGGGGCAAATAAATCATTGTTTATTGAAATTTTAGCATGTTATATGTAAATTATGCTTTTTCTGCGTGGATTCCGGTTTTTGACCACTGTGCTTATGCTTTTTCCTCGTCAGGGGTTGGCATGTATGGACACCAACGCTGATTTGATTTACCATTCAACAACTTAAAAATGTCTTCACCACCAAGGAAAAATATAGTCTTGAGTTTCCTCTGACCCTTGTTACCCCATTTTTACTTAGGAAATTTGTTTATTGTCGACGTGATTATATGACTTAATTGACATGTAGGTTGCAAGATTTGTACAGTCATGTGACTCTGACTGCATATAGCCAGATCGTGTTCACCTTTCAGCAAAGATGTAAATTCTTCTCTTCTGTCAGCAGATTAAAGACACAGCGAATGCTATGCTCAAGATTTTCTGAGAAAATAAATCGTATTCCTATTGATTTAATGCAGGTATATCATGATGAAAGATTGTTCGAGTTTTCTGGGCTAGTAAGAGGCTACCCCACGCTGACATAAATGTACAAATAAATTTTTTAAAAAAAGTATCAAGGGTCAGTGGAAACTTAGAATAGTAAAAAGAACTATATTGCACAAAAAAGTGAAGTTTAATTCAGAATATACGAAACATTTGCCGTGTATTTGTTCTGAATAATTTTCACAGACTATGATCACTTCATGAATTCATGTCAAAATTTACTAATTTTGTATCACTGTTTTCACGAATTGCAAGCCTGGAGGGTTGGCAGCTATGTATATATGAACAGAGTTCTAAAAAATTTGCTTATTTGAAATTGAGGCTGCAATGCATTCTTTAACCACCACATTTGAATACAAAATACAGTTGCCACTGTCACTGTATATCATCTTTATAAAATTCAACTGCAAATTGTGTCCAACAGGAAAGCAGGAGATTAAGAATTTTCTCCAGGAAAGAAAAGAAAACAGAACTGAATGGACAATTGTGCCATTTTGTTTTGATTTGTTAAACCATCTAGTAAAGGAGAAAACTTTGTTTTGCAAACTGTATAATGTGATTTTGTAACTGGCCATGGAGGCGCCCATGTGTGGAAATGCTGAAGTTCATCAGCTTGCAGCTTCATTGTCAACAATTCAGTCTGAAGTATTACAACATATATTAATACCAGAAAAAAAATCTTTAAAAAATCCAGATAATTCGTTCATCACTGTTTTATTTGGATTGGGTTTCATCTTAGAATTAGTGAAATAAGTGGGGAAGCGAGACTTAACTTTACAGCAGCACCCTAAACGCTTTAAACTGCACCTATTTGTTTATGTGAAGCATCTGCATTATCAGAAAGTTTACTAAAGAATTTTTAAAAATGGCATCCAGAAACTGCTGCATGTTTAAGACGAAAGGACAAATAAGCTAGCACGAAAATATGATTGCCGTCATCATGTGGCAGGTCAGGCGTGAGAGCTATTTTTGAAAATGAATGTGGTCAGTATTATAAGATGTACATGCAGATCATTTTGTACGATGGACGTGTGATGTACAAAAATAGATATTTTACTTTATTTTCAGGTTGAGGATATCAAACTTATAAGAGATCATGAAACTGGACGATCACAAGGATATGGCTTTATAACAGTGAGTAGTTTCTCATGAGAAGTTAAATGGTCTGCATTTAAGGTTCATACTTAATGGAACAAACATGGAATGGTAGTTAGTAATTAATGAAATAATGTCCTACAGTTTTTAAATGTTAAAAACTCCATATATGTAGTAATTTCAGCAAAAAAGAATTTGCTAGGTTAATGTTTCAGGATGCAAGTAGCAAATTTTGTTTCAACCACCTCTACCTAAGATTTTTAAAAAGTTGAGATTCTTTGGGAGTAAAAGGGGATACCTAGAACAGTAGAGTTGCCTCATAGTTTTTGTTGATATAATGATTGCAAAACATTTAAATTATAATTTTTCATTAAAAAAAAATGTGCTGCATATTTTAGAAATGCAAAATAAATATGACTGAAAATGTATAAATTTCCTTAATGCAGAAAAGTCCATTATATTACTATATGGAATATTTTCAGTTTCAAAATGCAGAAGATGCGAAGAAAGCACTTGAGCAGCTGAATGGTTTTGAGCTGGCTGGACGGCCTATGAAAGTTGGCCATGTCACAGAAAGAACGATGGACGCACAAGGTTCTTCAGCATTAGATACAGATGAATTGGATAGAGCTGGAATAGATCTAGGTGCTACTGGAAGATTACAGCTGATGGCTAAGTTGGCAGAGGGTAAGTTTCACTCTCTAAAAAAATTGTAACATTTAAGGCTGCAGTCTTCCTGTGCTACTTACTAATAGAGTACACAGAGCTGTGTACTGTAAATGGTGTTATATACCTGCACATAGACTTGGTTTTTAAAAAAATGATTTGATCATTTTTCTGGCTTCCATGTGTAATTTTTCTTTGCTGCAGTAAGTGCCACAAAATTCTCAATAGAATTACAAAATTTTATCCTGATTTCCCTGTTTGGCAATGGGCATCTCTGATTTCATGTTATTCACAGTGCACAGTAATCATTTATTGAAGTTTGTTTGGTACACATGTACATTTAAAAAGATCCTTGTGACAATTTTGCTTGTCAAAACAATATAATTCAGTGGGGAAGAATCGGAGACATAAACATCCACTCATGGTTCAACAGTAGCATAGGCAATTTTCACATTGTTTGGATCCATTTTTGTTACATATGGTTTAGCACAAATAAGGTGAATGCTGCATATTTTAATACCAAGTATTATGTGAAAAAGGAATTGTGTTGTATCTTCTGATTTGCACTGCATTCTTGTCTATCTCCAGGTACTGGGTTCCAGATCCCTCAATATGCGGCCAATGCACTGAACATTAATCCAGTAGCAGGAACACTTGGGGCACAGTCCTCTGTTGTCACCTCTACAGCTGCTAGTAGCACCAGCAATGCTCCACCCATTGCTACCCAGTGTTTCATGCTCTCCAACATGTTTGATCCCACTGTGTAAGTATTAATCATTGTATTCTATTGCTATAACAGCTGTAATTTTGAGATTGGCTAGTTTATTGCCAATAAATTTGTTCTTTATTTTGTTTGAGATTGAACAGAAATATCTAGTTTTAAAAGACTCGTGCATGCATGCAAGCAAACTGGAAGATACTGCAAGGAATTTTTTTTCTAGTGATTTACAATACTATCATGAATAGTGATAAATTCATGCATTATTTTAGCCAAAGACTGACTGAAAGTTGGGTCTGAGACAGACCTGCTTAAGGAAACCAGACTAAATAATTACAGTTCAGGGTTGTCTCGTGTCTAGTTGGTATTGAATGAAAATCAGTCCTGTCTGACTTTTAATATGGCTGTCACAATTGCCATCTTCAAGATCTTTTGTTACTTACCATAAATGACTGATCACATCAATATTGTGTTTTCACCAAAGACCTCTTATAATGACTAGTTCATCATAAATGAAAATGACTTGTGATGTATTTTTTGATCTTCAATGAAAATGCTGCAAACTGACATCCAGTATATCCCCCAGAACTACTTCTAATTTGAAAATATTGTTATTGATGAAGACTATACTAGATTGTTGTAGCACTTGGCAGTTATTTGTTGAAATTCTGTTCTAGCAGTAGAGTGCAAACATTCGAGGGACACGTGTTAAAACTTTTCAAATAAAGTTCTTAGAATTAACTGCATTTGAAATTTAATTGCCTTCAATATGAATTGTACTGAGGTACTGTGAGAATAAGGTTGGAAGATGGTTCGTGGCTAATGTATTTCCAAGATTCATTTTGTGTGTGTGTGTGTATGTGTGTGTATATATATATATATATATATATATATAAACTCTTGAGATATTTCTTGTGACAAGATCTGCTGGTATATTGAGATTTGGTCATTTATGATAATTTTCTACTTGTTACAGTTAACTAAATAATTAATTTCAATCTTCATGAAAGAAATATTTTCAGAAATGGTTTGCTAGTTTCCTGTTTTCTTCTTCAGAGAATCACGTAGCAACTGGGACCAAGAAATCCGAGATGATGTGATAGAGGAATGTAACAAACATGGTGGAGTACTCCACATCTATGTTGACAAGATGTCACCTCAGGGAAATGTTTATGTGAAATGTCCAACAATAGCAGCAGCTCTGGCATCTGTTAGTGCTCTACATGGCCGGTATTTTGGGGGTAAGTCAGATTTATAATTGTTACTTGTAACACGTAATACGAGTCTCTTCCCTTCCTGTTATTTGTATCTAAAGGCTGAGCATTTGGAAAATTGTTCCAGAATGCAGAATTGGAATTGTGTTCCTGCTTGAGCAATTGGATTTTGTTCAATGCTGATGTAATTCTGGTATATAGGGATATGAAAAGTCAATAGTTGATGGTCACATTTTTATGTTCATGAAGATGATGTTAATAGATTTTCATGCCATTAAAACAGTTTTAGTGTCAATACCACTTCTTTGTTTTTATTTCCATTATTTCCTAAACCACTTGATAGATTTGTATCAAATTTGTTTTTGAACCATTATGACCGTACGACATTTCATTGAGCACGTTTGTTAACCCAATTTACCTCGTTATATTTGTGTGCTATCTTCCGAGTGAATGATTTTTTTAAATAGAAATTTGAAATATGCAGCTCTGGCAAAAGAACAATAAAATGTATTTATTCATTAAAAATTTGAAGACAATATGGCTTGTGACTATTGTTTGGAATATTTCTAGAGAATTAAGTGTTCACATCGTTTGCCAAATATGTTAAGCTATTTTGAAGTTCATACTGTCAGTTATTTACAGTAATTGATCTTAAGTAGAAATCCTTATTCCTACTATAGCCATCCATGTTAGTATATCTTGTGGCAAAATACATCCCAGCTTATAAATGGGTCATGTACAAACAAGTTTGTTTGAACAAGAAAGTTTAGTTTTTTAGTTCTCACTCTCTTAAGAGTTTTTATTTTGTTTCAGGAAAAATCATAACAGCAGCATATGTCCCACTTCCAAACTACCATGGATTATTCCCAGAAGCAAATCGTGCAAATCAGCTCTTGTTGCCTTCTACACAGGCTCTACATGTGGGGTACCCCCCTACTTCAGGAATGCTTAATGGCCTGCCAGCATCATCTGTAGTCCGGTGATGAGAGATGAAATTCTTCTGGATGTATAATATGTTTGTGATAACCAGCTGTTAGAAATACAAGACCTAGATCCATCCATACAAGCAATTTTTATAACTGCAAGCTTATTAATTGCCATTGTTTGAACAAATGGATAGGATAGGCTGAACTTGCAGGCTGTGCAAATTCAGGGCTGTTCTGTTGAAAACATACATGGTACCAGGTAAAAGCAGTTTTTTCCTTCTTGTTGTATGTCTTTGTTCTCTCATTACTGAGAGATTTCATATGAAAATGATGCAAAATTCTAAATTGCATCAGTTGGTTTATACCCCTTGTAGAAAGTGCCTTCCCTTGGTCTCTAGTATGTTTTAAAGGAACAGCCCTCACAAGAATGTGATTTGAACACCAAGTTTGTGACTGAAGATGACTGTTACCATAATGTAACTTTTACTAAGTTAGTTGTACTGTACGAACAGTTAGAGTTGGATCAGATAAAGTTAGCTGGTTTTGTCTTATGCTGGCTGAGCTTATGTGATGCCATGTTGCCTATCTTACATCTACTAGCACAAGCATGTAAACGTTATAACTAAAAAAAACATACTAACCAATTTTGGTGAAAACCTTTTATATTTCAGGTATCTTTTAACACCATAATTACCTGCCCTGATAACAATGTAACAAAAAAGGTTTTGCTGTACTTGACCTTGATGAGAAGGTCAGTGTTGTTAAATTTTGTTTTTAGTTAGTACATTGGACCAAAGACTTATCAGAATTTAGATGTCATTGGGTAATCTACAAGAATGCTTTTGTGACCATTCTTAATTTTATGTAGATGATACGTCTCGAAATCCTAGGGTTTCTGAATTTGATAACCACACAGCCCAGCCCAGCTGAGATCAGCTGACTGTGTGTGTCCTTATGGCTTAGATTTCCTCAGCATGATGTCATTAAAACCAGCAAATGATTATTGTAGATCCAACATAACAGTTTGAAATGGATTTTTTGGTGCCTAGCCTAGCAGTGGGGGCTTCTTGTACATGCATGTACATAATTGCACTTTGTTAAGTTTTTTAGTTTAGGTCTGAATTTTTGCACCATGTGTATATATATATATATATATATATATATATATATATATATATACTTTCCTGGTATTGTGAGTTTAGACCCATGTTGCAGCACACGAGGGAAGAACCCAAGAAAAGCCATTAAGAAGACCCACTGCCTACAAGAAGCTAGTGGCAGGCTTTATCACATGTCCACATATGCCGAGACCAAGACTTGAACACATGGGGTTAGATGTTAGGCGGCAGTGATCAGTAGATACAAGTGCATGTGAAATTCTGTACAAGTTCATGGCTACAATGTTAAAATTTGTAAAATTAGAAGTTGAGCTGCTAATGAGTGTTGGGTGTGTTTATGTATGTATGTATGTATGTATGTATGTATGTATGTATTTGTACAAAACAAAATGATCAGTGACCTACACATCACATTTAACTGGCTTGATTCAAAGTTTTTTATTGTACGCTCATGGCTACAAAGTTTTTTTTATGCTGTATACATGCAGTTCTGGGGGAATGCTTTTTGATGAGCAGCTGTCTTGCAGAAAGGTCCTTAAGGTCCTTATTTTGTGCTTCACTGATAGTTTGATCATTTTTCAGGTATTGTCCATGCAGGAATCATGAAATTAATGTCCATATGCATGTTAATACCAACACTTTTACTACAGCAAAATTTAACCATTACCTATATTTCATCTTTGATAAGGTTTACTCAACTTGTTATTTGCATGCTATGTGGCAGAGCATGTCATGTTATGCTCACTGCCAGTGCAGCCGATTTCTTACCAAAAAAGTTTCTGCACCATCTATGACTATATGAATGACCTGAATTTGTGCTTAAGATGAAGCCAACCAATTTTGTGATTGAAAGCTTAAATATCTTGGTCTTTATGATTAAAAGAAAGTCGTCCACCATCTTCGCATTTTCAACTTTAAGAATGGCTTGCACTTTGGATGAAGAATGATTTTGGGCTGAAATTTGGTGTGACGGAGGGAAAAAAACGATTTCCATACCCTGACTTGTGTTCTCCACAATCAGTGTTGTGAATCACTGGTACTTTGGGAAGGAAGAATCTGATTGATTTTAGAATGAAGTAAAGTGAAGGTCATTATTACATGGCTTAAAGTACATTGTGATCAAGTACCCTCAACAGGTTAACTGTATTTGTACATGTGAATGTGCTCGAAATAAACTATTGGGATTGAATGCAATCCATGTGAGGCTGTGGCTATAGTGGCTGATCAAGTAGTTAATGGTGCATGAACTTTATTCCAAGCCTAAAACTTCCACTTAATAAAAATTATGCTGAAACAGATTTTTTAAAAATTGTTTTAAATAAAAAAAACAACAAATTTTATGAATGTGTCGAAATAGCTGTAATATTATGTCAGGATTTTTTTTTTAAATCCTTGATTTGTATGAACTTGTTACATACCTGTTTATGATGTCATTGAAAAGAATGTGGTTCATTATTGTTATTATTATTTTATATCTTGTGTCCTGTCACATGGGTCAGCATATTATTGGTCAAGGTCACTTGAGTCTGAATTTAGTCAGCCCATAGTTGACTTTTAGCTGCATTGGGGTGCATATATATATTTTATAAACAGAAATTGCGATGAATGTGAGCTGTGAAAGTGGATTTAACTGAGTTGAGAGATAGTTTGAATAGATGTCAAATGTAAATGAATGTTTGTTTATTGCAAAAAAAATTGTGAAATAAAATTTTGATGATAAATTGCATTTTACTTAGGAAGAGATGCAAGAAATGGCAATTATTCAACAGAAAATATGACTAGGACTGGAAAACATTGTGATTACTATGACTGTCATTATTACTGTGAATACTTGCTACAAGATACATTAAAATTGTCTCTGTTTGGACCCAAGATATTATTTGCTGAAGATTGTATATAAATTTATTCCAGCATTTATTGTCCCACATTTCAACACGGTTCGTGTTTTAGTATTCTTGTGCAGTGGCATATTGAAATTCTACCAGGTTTTGTTGAGCATTATCAAGAGCTTGTACCTACATGTTTGCACAAGTCCAGGCATAAAACGATTTTTAGAAGGACAGGAATTTTTTTGTTGAAAAGAAATTAGAGTGGTGTAGTTTGTGGAAGATGAATAATTATTTTGGTTCAGGACCATTGTATGATTCACAAACTTTAGTATGGTATCAAAGAACATAATAGGAATTGATTAACGAGGTGAAGTTTCATTGATGTACCATGTATACTCACATATTGGGTCCACCTGCAAGTGACAGAGACCCTGAGCTGCATAGTATAATGTGATGGCAGTTCAAGATTTATTTTGGTTTTTCTACTGTTTGCCCCTAATAAACTAATTAGATCCAGATCTGCCAGCACCTTGTATGACAGTAGAGCTGGGTCTTCACAGTTTGCAGTTGGACCGACCTTGTATGTATATTGTACTTTGCCGTAAGTTTCATTCATTGTGTTTCATAGTGGAGTCATTAGTCATGAATAAAATTTGAATATGAAATGTTTTGTTTTGCATTTGCTGAACATTTTGTGCCAAAATGTATACTTGCATACAGAGATTTTAAAAATAAATTAAATATCGTGAGAACTTGCAGCAACATGTGTCAGTTCATTGGAGTTTTTCCTTTTAACCACATCAGCCATCTACATTTCTTAAGGTTCCTTAACTGAAGACATTGAAGGTTGTGGTCATCTTAACCAAATGGAAGGTAAATCAATCCTGGACCAGAGATAAGCCCATGTTTCTTAGCCAGAATTTGAAAAATATTCTCTTTGAATTCAACATCTGATTTTCCTTGATGTAAAAATGTAATGCTTTTTAGCCAAATCTTTTTCCGTGTCCATTATTTACTTGGTAACCTCACTGAAGTCAAAATCCCAGGTTATAAATAAAAGTTTCTCCAGATGTCAGTGATGTGCTCAATAGTGTCATTGCAAACCAACCACGAAGATCTCTCCTAAGTAATGGATCGTCTTCCCAAGATGAATTTGGTTAATCCACCTATATTTCAGAATGAATTATCTTATGCCAGCATTTCGTTATGCATCTTTTGTTAGATCAGAAACTTGATTCCATTAAAACTCCGCATAAGGTACGTGCAAAACTAAACATTTTTTTTTTATTAGTAAACTAGAAAGATCCTGCTTTTGGCTTGCATGTGTTGTGAGGTAATTGCATTTCATTTACTTAATCATGGGCCATAGATGTTGAAAACAGTATGGAGTAACCGAAAGTTTCAAAACTCTTGTCCATGGATATTTCAGGTCTCCCACACAATACAGGTGATTTTTATTTTAGGTAGATTGGGTGTGGACCTGAAAGTTGCCATGCTTATTGAAATGGAAAGGATGGAATCTTCAATGGAAGGCCCACTTCGTTCTCAGGTGTCTAGAACCCATCCGTACAGTAAAGTAGGACTACATGTTCCTTTTGTTGTAATGGAAATTGACTGCCTTTGCAAGGTAGAATCAGTTACACTTCCTGGAGGGAGGATGGATAATTTACAGGGAAATCACCACGAGCCATGTATTGAGTCCATCCTTCACAGTGCATTGGAAGCATGGGGTTCTTGCACGAGAAAATCGGGTTACAGATCAAAGCACTGTGTAAGACGTTTAATGTTCGCCCAGATTCTGGTCACAAGGTATTGGTCACTTGGTAATGCATTAAAAATTGGTGTTATGAGCGTTGTACTGGTACTTGGGAGATTACTACCTCCTTCCCCCAGACATATTGAAAGCATTTGGGGTCTATGATATAGGTTTCTCTAACGTTTGATGGGCTCTTCTGGGTGCAGTTTGAAACAAACCATCATTTACTCCCATACTTTACAATTACTAGGGAACCGCACCGGAGGACTAGTGGTTAGAGCGTCCGCCTCAGAAGCCGGAGGCCATGGGTTCGAACCCCAGCCAAGTTGTACCAAAAACTTGCAAAAATGGTACTAACTGCTGTCTGGTGTCAGGATAATGTGACTGGGTGGGACATCATGCTATGTGTCTGAAGCATGATACCCCAGTGCTAGAGATCACTATAAACTGCCACTCTGCAGGCATCGTAGCAATGTCTCTGAATCATTGTTAAAAGTTACATTTTTTTTAAAAATCCTAATTACACAATTACTAGGGAGTAAGTAATGTTATGCGGATGAATTGTCGTCTGTCCCCACTTGTATGATTTGGTCCCTGGCATTCACCTCCATGTATTGGATCAACTGTTTGATTCCTTATATTATCACCCTACCAGGTGGGTGTGTTGACAGGGACTTTGGGCCTTTAAATATGAAGTCCCTGGATGCCTGGGTAAGTTATTATATCCTCCTTAAATGTGTTGGAGGAAGTCACGCGATTTTGACCCGCCCCCTTTTCGTCACACGTAATAAAAAAAATCAAGACCCCCCCCCCCCAATATGACGTCACAAGCTCTGCTCTCTCCCGCAAAAGCCATATTTCCTGTATGAAAATTAACATGTTTCAAATCACTTTATTGTCTCTGTATGTATTAGTGTGGCGGTGCAATCTGATATTTTAGGAGAAAACATGTATTAAAAAAGAAGGCAATGGAAAGCTGAAATTGGCATAAAATTAATTTCAAAATATTCATCGTCTAGCTAAAACTGCAGATGTTCAGAATATTGTATTCAAATTCTCCTATAATTATCAAAGAAAGTAATTATAACTAACAAAAAAACTTTGAAACCGAATTTTCGGGGTTTGCCACAAGCAGTTTTGTTTTAGTTTTTTGTATCGGCATATGATGTTTGTTGAGCCCAAAACGTCAGAAGTGATCCTTTTTTGTGGCGCCAGTTGCTTTTAATTCTTGCAACCAGTGATCAGCTTTAACTTGCAAATCTGCATTTTTTTTTTTAATTATTATTCCATTCCACTTTTAAACCACTACTTGGCAAACTGGGACATTTTACTTTTATCCATCGTAGCGGCCAATTCTTCAAAAAAAAAAAATTGAGATTATTTTTGGTGTGATATAAACTTTAATTTATTCTGTTTGTATAAACGTTATATATATATATATATATATATATATATATATATATATATATATATATATATATATATATATAAACTTTAATTATTCTATTTCTTAAATATAGGATCTTTTAGAAATCTGAAAAATATCAACCTTTATATATTATTTATTTTTCTATGAAACTTAAATTATTTACTTTTGTATCAAACTTTTTAAATTTAATTTTAATGCACAAAAAAGATTAAAATTAAAAAAGTTTGGCGAGAAAAAGATCATTACAACCTGGCTTTGACTTAGCGGACTTAAAACAAAGAATGCTATTAGGAAAAGACCACTATTGGGGCTAGTCGGGGTGTTGGTAGTTTGAAGACGAGTCCATCTTAATTTGAACTCGGCACGGCACGCGAGAAACTACTTAAAACGTCATTAAATAAATTGTAAGCAATCAAAAAATTAGTGGAACTTTTATTTAAAGTTGCACAATTTGATGTGACGTCACATTTCTTAAACACCCCCCCCCCTCGTCACAAATATGTGATCCTCTTCCCCTCCCCCCAGGTGCGTGACGTCATTTATGGACGGCCCCTTGGACTGTTTTACAGAGATTGTTGGGGTCCATTGCAAAGACATTGAGGTTTGAGCTATTGCTGCACCTTTGGTCTCGATTCGTCATGTCATGAAAGCCACACTTTGGCGGTTGTACAATTGTGACAGTACGACAGCTTGCCATGCCATCCCCCAGTCTGCATTAGAGCAACCTACCAATAGCAATGTTAAGCTCACTTTAACGGCTTATGGACCATCTGCCTACCATAGCCTTGGCAAATTCAGCAGTGCAATAATAGGAGGTTCCCTCTCCCTCTGACTTGAATATCTTTCCTTTGTTTAAGTCGAGAAAGAATGATATTCTAAATTGGGGAAGCTGACGTTCCAAATGGTAGCTGGGATCGTGTTCTTTTTTATTCTACTGTTAATGGAGTAAATAGCTTATGGGCTGTTTAATTATAAGTCGTCCACCTGTTGGCAGTAGTGGTTATCACTACTCCTGAACTACTTTGAGAATTCCTATGAAAAATTACACTCACATTCACTCAATGGCCTACTTGGTATTAAATGAAAATTGTGTTGCTGGGACGTCCATTATGGCCATCTTGACAACTTTAGTAGCGATGCTCCTCCTAAATGTATGGTGACATTTTTGAGGTTTTCACTAAAATAATTATGATATTAGGCATTAAAAAGATTGATGATTATACTACATAATAAGAACACCATAGCTACCATCTTGATAATCTCGTCGCTGCTCCTTCATATAAAAATTGCGTTTTCATTAAAAGACATGTATAGTCGGTCCTAAATGTTGTGGGCTTCGAACCCAAAGTCGGCAGAGCCTAGATGACAGTTCTATTGGGTTTTAAGTTATTTTTCAGCGCGTGATGGGCTATATTCATTGTGGCCTGTATAACTGGTGGAGAAAGAACCACCGACCCGCTGGAAGCTACTAGAAAAAAGCTTTTTCTCCCATACCCACCTAGGACGAGCCCGAGACTCCAACCTACGCGGACATGGGTGGGTTGGCAGTGATCGCATAAGTCGAGCGCTTTAGTCCACTCGGCCACCAGGGCCCATGAGAATGCAGTGATTGATAAAACGAGCGCTTTAAACCACTCGTCCATCGAACCACCATAAGCTTATGTAATTTCTCGCATACTTGCGTTGGCCGAGCCCGAGACTCGAACCCACGCAGACAGGCGAGTTTGCAGTGATCAGTAAAGGCCACATTAGACCGCTTGACTATCCGGGGTCCAAGTTGGTCCTAAATAAAAAAAAAATAATGCCAATCTGATAAATAAATTTAAAAAAATATGGCCAACAGAGCATCCATCTTGAAAATGTAAAAGCAAATATTCCTGAACAGAAAGTCATATTATCGTGGGATTTTCTTAGAGGCTTCTTATTATGTACAGTTGCTATCTACACCCAAAATCTCTGCCATAGCTGCTGTCTTGAAAATCTTGTTACTGCCTTCTGAATGAATGGTCATATCGACATGTGGTTTTCACCAAAGGCCATCTAAATGAAAATTGCTGATCTGACATGCATGACTGCAGTCGTCATGTAATTGTTGCCACTATTCCTGATCCGATGATAATATAAGCATAACGTGTTCACGAAAGGACGATATCATATTTGGTCCGAAATGGAAATGGCGCTGATCTGACATTCAGGGGTGCGCTCTATAGGTATTATGAACAAATGAGAGAGTGACAAGTAAAAGGTGAAGATAGAATTTACAATATACACTGTGAGAAAATGTTGGCATATATCTTGTGTTATTTAAAAGTGATGTGACTAAAATTTATTTGGATATCGTACTTGAGGAAACTGTACGTGATCTAAGCACACAGCTAACTCAAATGACTGTTCCTGTGTGTTATGAAAAAGTTTGTTATGTAAGGTTGTTGTGGAGTTTTACATAACCTTCTTCTCATTTCTTGCTGTGAGAAGGAATTACTCGTAAGTTGAGGAATATCAATGAGAGAGAGAGAGAGAGAGAGAGAGAGAGAGAGAGAGAGAGAGAGAGAGAGTGTGTGTGTGTGTGTGTGTGTTTAGTCACTCTTAAAAGAGTGTCGCCACGATGATGAGACAGCTACATCTGTAATGAAAGAGACCAGTCTTCTCTAGCTTCTGGATGCGAGGAATTTTATTTAAATAATCAACACACATATATTACTACGTTCTAGAAACAATTCTATAAATCTATCATTTAAGCTTTCCAACTTCATTCATTTGTATAATTTCTCCATTTTAAAATATAATACGGATAGTTAAATCTCGATCAATTTCATGATAGCCAAAAGTATAAAATGTAATAGCTGCAATTAATGCAACAATCAATTTAAAGAAATGTATTTTGCTCATTTTAAATAGAATATTGATTTGTAATATGTTGCTGGATATTATTCTTTGTTACTTAAAGAATACTTTATTTCAACATTAAATCTAAACATGAAGTTGGTAGCGAATTCGTCTTTTACAATAAAAATTACTATACATATAATTAAATATGAATTCTTTAAAACAATTAAACTTTCCATTACGTTATGAAATAAAATAGAAGAATTCAGTAAGCAATGTTGCAAACATGAACTTTACCATTAAAATCTCAGACATTAAAAATACCTATAAAAAGAAGTTTACGACATATACAGTTCTTACCTGCAATGAGAGAGACAAATCTTTTCTAGCTTCTGGATGAGAGGAATTGACCTGGGAGATTTGTGCGCTTATTTATATGTATCTAGCGCACGGTAAGACCAAATATGACCATCCCTCGGTATACCGGTGTATACATCATCCAGCTAGAAGATGCTTTACTGTTCATTACATAAGAACCATTTTGTTTTACGTCATTCGACAGAAAGTTAGACCCAAGCTCTCAGTCACTGCATTGGAAATATGCCATTGTATACTCTTGAAACCTTACAGCTTGCAGAATTATATTTCTTGCTGAGCAGACTTTATATTTCTTGCTGAATTAGCGAAAGAGCTGTAATGTATAATGCCTTTAGTAACATACACTTATTCCATATAACAATGTACATTGCCCTTGTGCTTGCACGGCATTTACTTTCATTCCATTAATATACATAGTTGTGATTTGGAAATAAATGAAATTAATCTTAATATATTATAGAAAATTGCTTTAATATAAATGAGTGAAACATTACTTTAATACAATTTAGAGAAAATGTCAATCTTATTACTTTTACTAAACATTATGTTCTAATATATGTACTAAACAAAAGTATGCATGAATTAGTCTAAAAGTACATTATCTTTATCACGTATTATTCAGTGCAGTGAATGAATTACCAAATATATAAAAATGTTTTTTGTTTTTTTTAATGTAAACAAAAATAGTCGTTTTTTTTTATTTTTAAAAAAAAATCTTTTTCTTTTCACCAGGAATTGAAAATGGCCAAGCGGAGCTTGCAGGTTTTTGACAGTTGCACATCTGAATTAAGACCAAGCTGTGTACTCTATATATCATATTACACCCGTCAATCATGCACCAGAATAAAGAGAACTGAACATTCTTTTAACAAGACCTAATATAAAGAAGATGCTTTAAAAACGGCCCGTATAACCAGTAATCGGTGAATGTTGTTTTACTTTAAAAATCTAACTATGCCTAATCCGAAACTGTTGATCCCCACCCTGAAACAAATATGAAAATGTGTGCAATCCTTGTTTTTATTTTCATATCATTATATATCATGCTTTCAAGAAACTACATATTAACGCTGATGTTGTGCATGAAAAAAAAAGGCCATTTTGCTCATTTTTGCACAATATGCCTTTTGGCAGATTTATGTCTTTAATGATTGAATATGGGAAGTCTTACAACAGGAGTGAAGACAACTTAATTTAAAACTTGCATTAAGTGAAAGAAATAGTGAAAATGTTTCTTTTGATTCGTTTGTAATGAAACTAAGAAATAAATGACGACAAGGTAAATTCGCTTCCTTCCGAATATTAGTCTCAGAATATAAAGCAAACATTTTAACCTTGGACCTTTGGCCTTCATGAACCTCATCTGTTCGTCCCTTTTCAAACTGTGAATTTTATTATTGACATCTCTGGAATAATTGTGGCAATTTTTACGTACCTGTCTTGCAGCAGAAAGTACCTTATTTTTTTTAAATAGCTCACAGGGGTTGGTGCTGGGCTTCTGTGAGACTGCTGCTAATAAATACTATTGGGGGGTGGGGGTGGACATGGGAATTATTCAAAACTACTGTTTTGATTTTTATTAATTAATTTATAAAATTAATTAATTAATTATTAATTTTATTTGCGACATCTCTGGAATAATTAGGGCAATTTTCACGTTCATGTCTTGCAGCAGAACACTGGTTGCTGTGTTGAGAAAATGCCATGTGCCTTATAAGTTATAAGTAACCAGCTAGCAGGTTGTTTTTTTAAAAGTGCATATTTAAACCCAAGCTGTAAAATTTATAACCTATATTACACTCATCAATGATATTCTAAAAAGAGGGGAATTAACAGTTCTTTAACAAGACCTAATATATTCAAGGTGTTTTTTTTAAATAGCCAGTTGAACTAGTAAGGAAAATTGGGGAAATTCTTTTTCTGAAAAATTCTGACGATGCAATATAAAACTGTAGAGCGCCATTCACATTGAAAAAATAGCTGAATAAAACTGAAGAAACATCAAGACTTTTACAAGATCTTCCTGGTCGAATGCCTCAACCAGCAAAACCTATAACTTAAGAGAGAGAAAAACTGATTAAGAAATAATAGAAGAATTACGTAATAAATTTACTGAAGATGCCTTAAAATTAATCGATAAAACTGATCCAGATTTATTTACAGCTCATGTTGTTACTATGAAATGAAGAGAAAAAATGTTGAGACCGACATATGGAACAGTTATTGACAATATTTATTAACACTGGACTGGTTTTTTAAGAAAATAATATAAATTTAACACTATTCGAATCGGCACAAAAAGTGCATCGTTAAAAGGAAACATCAATGCGATAGACACAGCGTATGGTCAATATGAAGAACAAAAACAGCAAAAATGAAAAAACAAAAACAGCAGAAACACGAAAGACAGAACAAAAACAACTGAAAGAACAAGTGGGGAGTTCTTACAATCGTTCAAAAAAGAGATAAATTTAAACCTGTAACTTAAGAAAAAATTAAAGATATGGATGATGATCAATTCGCTGAATATACTGCAGATGATTCGAATTATTCGTCTGATATTTTACCAGAACATCACGGTTTGTATGAGACCAATTATTGTAAGATGATCTTTGAATTTGTTATAATAAGAGTAGTTTTAGTAGAGATGGTCCAGATTTAATTTTCTGCAAAAGTAGATAAAGTAAAAGTAAAGGGGGAAAAGAAAGAAGAATATTATGATCTAGATGATGATACTCTTGGCGTTACTGGAAGTGGTATTCCAAGTACTGCTTGGGGAAGTGGTCTTATTTCATGTGCTTACAATATTCTCGATGACGTACAACGACTAGAAATTCTGATTGGAGGTAAACGAACTGGAAATAATTCTCCAGAAATAATTAATGAAACAACTGATATTTGTCAACGATTATTTACAGGTTGTATCATGAATATTAGTGTTTATCGATCTCTTATTGATGAAGAAGTCGTTGATGGTTATTACAGTGATTAGATAAATGAATAACATATAAAATGATCAGACACAATGCTCAACGTGGAACTGTAATGGTCAGGGTGATAAATTCACAATCACCAGTCTATAAAGCTACTTATGGAGACTGACTCGGTGATGTTGTTCAGGTTTTATTTAGAAAGAGTGCCCCAAAAGCAGTTCCGATTGCAAAACAATTATCAATGAAAGCTATCTACCTTGTTCGTGGAAAGTCTTCTGGTGCTAATGGTAATGTTTCCGGTAAAGCGTTTTCGGTGATCAAGGACAGATAACCACGGTTAATTCGACGAAAACCAAAGCCAGTAAAATGACCAAGCACTGAAGTGATGCCTGCAAATGTTAGTAAAGTAGTAAATCAAGAATCAAATAATAAAAGTTAGCAGAGTTGGCTATGGACGCACTGCTTCCAGAAGCAGAAAAAAATATAGCTACTAGTCTGATAGCAGGAAGGGGTCTTTGTGTTCCTTTGAGTTCGTCAAGGCGACCATGATTTAGATCATGACAATTATAATAAAGGTGTTTAAACTGATACAGCACTAGACATAGACACACCGGTTTTCAAGTATGAATCCGTGCGCGATTATCAGTATTATTATAATGATGCGAGGATACCAAATCAGCGTGGACGTATCAAACTTCAAGTTCAGGATACAAGTAAATATTTCTTACCGGCCGAAGCATTTATTGAAGTGGAAGGTGAACTTATAAAAACAGACGATACTGAATGTAACGCCATGGACAGAAAAAGTTTTGCTAATAGCGGAATTATGGCGTTGTTTTACATATATGATTGATGGAAGAAATATTGAAAATATTCAAAAGGGCGTTGATGCTGCTACAACACTAATAGGGTTAGCAAGATATTCTGATGATTATAAAAGATCAGCTGGTCTAACAATAATGGTTGCAAAAGACACTTCTGATTTTCCAGAATATATGAACTTAAATATAGGTTACGCGAGAAATGCTGCAGGAGAGGCACAAACAGCCGCAGTAACATCACAGAATGAAAATCACATTTTAGGATTTACAATAATTCGAACAATGTTGAGCAATATTTTTAAAAGAGTTTCATGCGCAATTCCGTTGTTACATATATTTGGATTTTGTACAATGTTAGAAAGGTTATTTTAGAAGCGGAACACACAGTCTACTTTTTAGAAAAGCTACTGACAATGATGCTATCTGGTGTCGTGGTAATCTTGATGATGGTAAAGTAATGCAAACAAAACTCTCGCTGTGGATGCCGGTAATGACTCCAACAATTGCTGAAGAACAAAAATTACTCTCTTTTATGGATCAAGGTCTTAAATCATTATTATGATGGTTGACAGTAACTACAGATAGTGTTCAAAGTAATATTAATGGTTTATTTACATGGCAGATAGCATAGTAAAAGGGTGTTTCCGCACAGCGACATATATTTATTGTGCTACAAAATGCTGAACGAGTAAATTCGCAAGAAGAAAGTCATATGATATATGAAAAACTTGGAGTTTCTTTAAGAATAAACCGACATCAAGAACCATATGAATTTTGAATCAAATCATGTAGCACATGCATATCATCATTTAATGACATTTATGGGACGTGATCAGAATATAGATACTGGTTTACAAAATATCACAATTAGATTTTACAAATTTATACCCGATTTCTTATTTTTCACTGGAACATCTTGATTTATCTAGACAATCTGTAGTTACGAGCTCGCGTAAATAGAGACGCTGCAGCTGCTCATAATTACAAGGCAATTGCTGTTATACTCAGCAGTAAAACAATGTTACTTGAAGTTGCTGGCGCACGAATGAGACAATTTGTGTTTCAGCTGCAACAGCAATTCAATTACTGGTGTTCTTAAATATTTGGAGAAAAAATATCTACAAAAAGCGAAAATAAACTACACGAATATATAATAGAGTTAGATACAGTGGATCGATCATATTCCAAATTATCCTCGCTGATATCATCAGGTCTTAACGACAATTAGCGAGTTCACAACTATGATCATGATTTACGACGGGAAACATCATATTTAGACATATACAATACTAATTATGTCGACATCGCAAGAACTACTGTAACAAATTGTTGATAATACAACTCCTCCAAAGACCACAGTGATATCAGTAAGTTCTATTCATTCGAATTTCAACATCAATTTTCCAACTACATTTTCAGAAAAGGAAATCACGATTGCTCAATTAGAAGTATACTACAATTGGCCAAATATTAGATCACGATCATTTGGTGGATTACAGGCGAATAATTCTCTAGTGTTTTCAAACCAGATGGTACCCCTGATTTTTAAATTGTGTCTATTCCAATCGGAAGTTATCAAATCGAACAAATAAATGATGAATTGCAGCGCAGAATAATATCTATCGCGGGAAAAGAATCGAAAATGGCTATTACTGTTCACGAACCAACTGTGTCGGCCGCGATAGAAATAAAATCACCGGACTACGTCGTGGATATATATCACTCAGCAATTAGATCAGTGTTTGAATGGCCTAAAATTCTTCCTGCATATAAGGGACCTCCAGAACCAACCCAGAATGATTTTTCTACTAACGAATTTTTTTTACGGTACCGGAGAATAGGAAAGATATTTGGGAAAGGAAATTTTTCGATACATTTGTTGGTGATAGAAGACCAAAAGAAAAGCTTTGGGATCTATGTATTAAGACTTCAAACTTTAGATTAATTGTAAGTGAAGAATATATTCATAATTTTTCAAGATCAATTACTCCCGAACTTGCATGTATGTTTAGTAAAATTCAAAATTTGTTTTAAAGTATTACACAATATTATTCTGAGGAATCAAAACAAATTATCGAAACAATACAACATCTAAATCAGATTATAGACGATATCGAGTACATTAGTCAGCGAATTTGGGGAAATGTAATCATTTCCAGAGTATCATGATTATGGACGACCCAAATTCTATTCAGATAAGGTATTTTTTTATCTCTATAAAATAGCCGATTAACAATTAAGAACATTTGTAATACCATCACTTGCAACCGATGAACTAAAGAAACGATTCAGTGATCTTATCAACAGAAAACATCCAAAAATACTCGAGTCATGGAAGAAAAGAAAAAATCCTACGACAGGTATTCTCCGATATAATAATGACCCATACGGTGGTGATAGACATATATCACCGGGAATCGCAAATATAACCTCAATGATCGCAGTCAGTCTTGTATGTGATGGAATTGATGGAAGTCATCAGACAAATACTGAAATATAAAATCAGGCTCAGCAGGGATGTTTTGTACACAATCACCCCTCAAATAGCACCTGGATATTGAATTGGACAGGAACCCATTAATTCGGTCTATCTACGATGTCATAATCCGCTATTATCAATAATACATTTCAGACAAATTGACCAATTCAGTAACTTGCTTTACCTAAGGAGGTAAATTTCTACATTTAAATCTCTACACGAAATCTTAACATACACAAAAAAGATATTTGAAAATACTCTCAGTCGAAAACTACGAATAACTAAGCTCCTAGTTTCACTTTCGATGCTTGGGAAAGATCACTACTTTCATTTTCATTTGCTATATTTCTTTTTAGTTGTCTTACGCGTGTTTCATATTCGCGAGATAGAGAGAGGGATACAAATTTATTTATACCTACTAGCACCCCCATCTTTCATAGAAAAATCGCTATTACGCAACCGTCAATAATATATCTGATACGGGGATTCGTACCACTGATCTCCCCCCCCCCCAGTACGAAAATCAGCCGCATTAGCAATGTACTACGTTCCAATCTTACAAATATACGTTTAAAAATTATTATAAAGTTACCTCTATGATGGACTGCTACAAACAGTACAGGCAGCGTGGATTTATTTCAGCTTCTGAACAAATTCATAAAATACTGTACAAAACAGGTAGAATGAAATATACATGTATTTCCCTATAATAGACCTAGCTGTATTGTACATACATGTAACATAATGTTTTTCTGCCTTAATTTTGTTTGTTAGCTAGCTAGAGACGATAAATATCGTTCTACTAATTTTATCTTTTCTACAATTATGTTACTTCACTGTTATTAACTATCACACAGATGGTTAATTAATTAACTATGATGACCTAATATACTGCAATTTACGGAGACAGGTCTGCAGAATTTACATTCCTTCCATAAGGTCATCGACAGTAACAAGGGAGCTAGCTACTGAATGACTGAAGAAATAAATATGACTGGCAGTTGTTATTTCCCTTTAACAATACTGAAATATCAGAAAATATATAATTTTTTGGAATGACATACATTATAAGAAACCAGCGTTTTTTTTCCCAAGCTTTAGAATAGCTTACAAATTTCGACAAACAATGACAAAGGTCCCAGAATGACAAAAAAGTTAAATAATAACTAGTTCTATGTAACTACTTCATTACTCTACCGGAGATAGCCTAGCTTGACAGTTATCTCTAAATAATGAAATATTATCTTTTGTTTATATTTCTTAGAATGATTATATCTGGTTATATTTTCTGCGACATATTGCACCGAATTCGAGTGGATATCAAAATATTTGGCAGCTGTATGCATTGTATGAAATATTATTTCTTCGTCTTCGCCAGTGCTCTGTATGTTTATATTTAGTACACCTCTTTTCATCTGTTTTAATCTCACAGTATTACCACCAGCAGAATTATGACTGCGTGATTGATAACTCGTAAATTAATCAACGAGTTCTCGAGTTTAATGCCGTTGATATGATCAATAACAATACCTTTTTTAACTACCACCTCAAAACATTCGTAAACGAATTTATGCGAGAAATACTTTTATTTATATTCGTATTAAATTTGAGATAACCAGTATTATTAACCTTACCGACTGTTTTTTTAGTCAACAGTTTCTAACAATACCATGACGAGATTGTTCGTAATTATTGATGATAGGATGTCTCACAAATTATTTTTGCTCCATTTATAAAATATTATCATTTGCTTAATTGATTATTTATCTAAATTGTTATTTTGAAATCTTTCTATATAATTTTCAGGGGTTCTTATAATTGTATCACGATCGATATTTCTTTCAAATAATAATATCGCTAGAGCTCTCTTTATCTTTTACCGCCACATTGTACACACAACTGTTTTCCCTCTAACTCCAACACCACATCGTAAACTCGGTTTTGGACCAAGACTCCCTCTCCGCACGCTTTGTATATGCTGTCAACAGAACTCATTTACACAGGATTTGTTACAAGGGGTTAAATACCCTATCATCAACCACCTACACTTATTCTTTACTTGAGTCAATGTATGTACAACACTTTTTATTTAAATACTTGTTTAAAATATAGTATGGAGGAGTTTGCGAGATTATCAACAATCAAGCCTTGGAGATCTCCATTTTCTGAATCGAGATTTGTTCTTAACAGAACAATTCCTGGAAAAATTCCTGACTTGCGGAGGCGAGCTCTGGCTGATCTGAAGAATACTAATCTGAATAATAGTATTCGTAGTGCTAAAGGATAGTTTCGTGCGATGGGGCATCTTTCGTATGGTCCACATTCAAGAGTATACTCATCAGCAAAGGTGTCGACAAAGTCATTGATGTTACAATGAACGATGAGGGAGGGAAAAAAATCATTGGTTTTATCAACGATAAAAGATTTTTTTCAGAATGCAATTTACTGTGTAATCAGAAACATATGCTATTATTCGTGACATGCGTGATCTTGTGTGTCATAACAAAAAAATTCGCTCTGCTAAATAAAAATTCCAAACCAGGAAAGTTGCATTGTATTGATGAACCATATTATAAAATAGCGTCTTCTGTAACTGCGGTTATTTATGGAATTTATTCGTTAAATGATAAACTAATAGTAATGATCCCGTACCAATGAAATTTTCAACTGAAAATTGTGTAACGGAACGAGAGAAGTCAAATATTGTATAAACGCGATACGTGAAAATGGGTTAACTGAAATAAGACGTAAAAAAAATAAACGAGTGGGCTGAATTAGTCAAAAATACCGGAGCTACAATAAATGATGTATCGTAGTTAGAAATAACACTACAATTTCCAATAATAGTAAAAACTATAACAGGAGAAATTTTACACAATTTGAAACATTATAAAAAGAAGGAGCTCCAATAAATGTCATTGACCATAATACGCACGCGTGGACTAAATCAGCAACAATATTTACACGAGATCGAACAGTAATATTTTACCATGGAAACATGTTTGATTTTATTCACGAAATAAGAAAAAACGATCCTGTATCAGTATGGTTATTTAAGAGTTCAGATGAAAGATATAATCAATGTGTACGATTTACGGTGAAATGTACGGTCTAGAATCTTTCCACGAACAAATGAAAAATCTTGAGCAGTAATTTTCAACAGATAATATTGAGCAATTACTAAAATATTATTTCATCGTTCCGTCAATCGCAGCTGACTTTACCAGAGAGAGATAGAGAAATCCGTGGAAACCAACACGATTTGAATTTCTCGAAGGCGTGAAAAACAGTTGTGTCAAATATGGTCACGGTGGATTGTGGAATACTAAGTATGATCACAGTGATGTCATCTCGGTTGATATGGTCGCGTGTTATCCTGGAAGTTTTCTTGGTTACGAAGAGTAATCGGAATATTTTAAAACGATTTGGACATCACACACACGAGATGACCAGAGTATCGATAAATTGACCTTTACCTGATTTTCATCTAATTGGATTCGCTCGTATTATATCATTCGAGTGTGTAAAGGGTCCTCATCCGATCTGTTATATTTTGTTTTGGTAGACACTTTTCAGAAAAAACGTTGGGCACCAATAGTTTTATTACGATGTATGCTTGATTGTAAAATATTAATATCGTTGATTGTGAGACAATTATATTCTACCGTCCTCAGACTGAATTTTGGTTATAACCATATGATGATGATACAACCGCAAAGGATCTCGGTAGAAGAATAATCGGTACATTTACTCAAGGCGGGGCATATGTTCATAAACGACATTATGCACTATTAGTTCTATATGATGCTGAATATGATTTTATAATCGCAAATGCAACAAAGAGAGATATATTTGTAAGTCGACAAAAGGCTTACTTGTCTAACGGAACAAGATTAAGTACAATTGTTGATTATATTGATATGTCACCAAACGTTACTCATTTGAGATCTTCAATGCTCGCATATGTTTCTATAAATTTAGTATCGATGATAAATAGATTTCCTGACACTGCTGTCGGAACTGCAACGGATTAATTCTATATCGAAAACAAATATACAGAATAACTGACTCAATTTACATCTCGTGATGCACCGTGTGGTAAATTGAGAATAAAACAAGAAATGTTATATAATTTTTTCCTGAATCCGCAGATGTGGAAATCAAAGATGCTTATTGCGAAAATAATCAAATATCAGAATTATCATCTGCACCATCTGTATCTGATCCAGTATCTAAACATAAAACTGTTTATTTAAATGGACCTGGTGGTTTCGGTAAAACAACTCAAGTTCTTTAATTATTAGTACATAGTTCGGATTAAACTGTATTAACACCCATCCACAGACTTGCGAGAGAAATAAAAGAACGAGGTGTAAAATCATGTACTTATCACAGCTTATTTTCGCTACAAGGGAGATAAATGAACTGTTGATCGGATCGGCGAGAAATATGTACCCAGAATAATAATTTAGGATGAAATATGCACCGTTTCATTATATATTAAAATGTTTCTTGATTGGTTATTATTGAAAATTACAGTTGTGATAATGAATGGCGATCGCGGTCACCCACCATCATTTGCTGACTTATATCCGCATGAATGGCTAAAGAAAATTGTAGCTTATTACGAAGAGATAACTGATGAATGAAAGTTGGATTAAAGTGATACCGGCCATAAAGGTCATTTGATCACTATTTTGACCATCAATTTTTATGATGGTTGGGTTCCCGTGGGGAAGGAATGGTACCACATCACCACGGGCATTTAACGCACAAAGTGCGTTTGTTAATTTTGGTCGTCATGTCATACCACTAAGAAGTGGCTAATGACATGAATGTAAGACCCTGGGTGAGTGGGAATAGACCCAACACACACTCAACCATATCAACCAATCAGGTAGCTTGTTACAGATAAAGGTGTAATGGCACCAAAGAATAGCGAGAGAAAAATAGTTTTCTCATATCGCTATGTTGATGGGCTCTGGACGAGGAAAAGGAGGAAAAAGTCCCGGAGGTCGGCCAGCCGATGTCGTAAATGGATGTCGTTTACGCCCTGGAATGCCCTAGCCATACTTATTTCAAATTCAGTCCAGTTTTACTAATGGACAAATTAAAACCAATGACGTGTCGTCCACCTGTGAAATTGAGTCAAATTCAGTAAGTTGTAGAATTTTCCTGACGCTTATCATACCAATATTACTAGTACATAGTGTACATATTATAAGGCCCTAACAATTTTTAACTAAAAATGTCTATGCGACATATGTAGTTGTGTCACTGTTAGGTTGGAATAGATTGTAAATTTTAAGGCGGTGTTTCAAAAAGATCGTATTAGATTTATCAAAAGAGCTTGTTCAAAGAGAGTTCTCTTACCAAATGAGAGCTGTATTAAAAATAATGGCAGTGACTGAAGCCCTTAGAAGGTCTGTTATGCAGTTGGGCAGAAGGTGCCTCGTCTGTCCTCTAGCTTTGCGATGAAGACAGCTGTTCTTTCTTCCTCCCTTGTTACTCTTGGGAAGTAAATCCCATTGTGGGAGGCAATGTGCTGCGCAGCATCGTAGAGTTGGTTTCCCTCTATTTCTCCTGTACTTTAAAGCCCCCAAATATTCCTGTTTATCTTCGTTATCCCAGACAAGAAGAAGTGTTGTCCTCTTGTCGGCCGCTCGGAGACTCCAATTTGTGGCCTCCTTAAGCCCCACACCAAAAATGACTCGAAGGGCTTGTGCTGGTATGACTTCCACCGCTAGCGTACTCAATAATGCCATGTTGCTTCTTGCTCGTTCGCTGCAAACTAGATAACTGATGATCACAGAGCACTTGATCCAGAATTAAAAGAGCTTAAGAAATTAATCAGATTACAACAGAATAAAAGCCAGTGCGAAATAATGCTCGAAATAATTCTCAAAATTTGCGTTAACGATTTTTGGGATCAATGGAAACCAAACGATTTGACAAGTAGAAATATATTTTATGATGCACTTCAGCAGCAATTATTTCAGTTACATAAGGAAAGGTTTTCAAGTATACGTGAAACGTTATGATATAGACCAACTGATACACGACGACAGAATATCGACTTTGATATACCAGGACAGACTGAGAAACAGAATTTCATATTAAATGATATTGTCGCAGTTGATATCACTGCTGTTGATGATGCACTGAGTGCGACTAATCTCCGTAGACGCTAGGATACGCAATACCGATACACTCATATCAGAGTTTAACTATTTCGGATACACTTGTATGGATCATTGATGATCGTATCGAATGGTCAAATTTAGTTTATCTTGCAGTATCACGAGTCAGAAGAAAAGCTCATCTGCGGAGGATTATCACAGACGCTATAGAAACTAGTGATAATGTCATTGACAATGATATATTAGGAAAAAAATTAGTTATAAACAAAGTGGTAAAATATATTAAATTAGATAATAAAACAACGATAGAACAATCACTGTGCAAATTGTAACATAGTAATGTTGTGGCAGTATTCAAATAATGATCCAATACAATTTACCGTAAATATAAAAGTTAGTATTCTTTCTTGGCCATACACGAGAGAATGTGATGCTGACCTGTCATGAATGTAATAGACGTAGAGGTGCTAGTTAAGTGATCACGGTGGTAATTGTGTATCCTCGGGTATTACAACGTAATTGCTCACGTGTAAATCCACGTTGAGGAGCAGTTCAATAAAATCTATAGATTGCACGCAAGATTTTTTATGTACCGTAATACTCCAAATAGGAACATTCGCTCTTTTTAGCTTTCCTTAAGTTCACCCGGTTTATATAAATATTTTACAGTAACATTACCTAATACTGGTTGTTTTTAAAAAATCACCTCGTTGTCAAGGTATATATTTTTTGTAATCGCACTAATAGGTTTCATAGAAGTTGTTCGAGTAATTTCATTATTTAATACAGCTATCACAATTGGGAGTCTTGTAACACATTCTCGAAATCTTATGTTTTTAATAATTATTTACTTTGGATAGTGAGATCCAAATAACCGCTTAGCAAGAGTTCGATTAAATCATGTAGTAGCTGTGGCCATTGTAGATCACCGCGTTCAAACGCAGAAGTAACTTCAGATGCTGTCTTTGTTAATAATGGCTCTGCTTTTTTTCTACTTCCAACATCGACGACAGTTAACGCGTAATTGTATGTTAACCGATGTCTTCCAAGTTTGGTATTATCGTGTGGTAGAAATAAAATATCAACCTGATAAACTTCATTAGGAACACAGACATCAACATGTGCATACTGAATTGTTTTAGGTGGTGGTATATACATTTACCATATTGTCTATCGTGCTAACCAACTTTCAGTAGTAGAACGTTTGACACCTGCTGCATCAGTGAGTTTACTAATCGCTGATCTGCCTCTCCAGTATCCTCTTGGGCTATAATAAATCGATTCCATTAATTAATTACCAGCTCCTAATACCATTGTATATTTCATCGCGGATCTTATTAACCAATTAGCTGATGATTATTTGAAATATTTATTTTTTAATAGAATTTAACGCTGAAGATCATTTGATCGATAAGACACATCATGAACATGAAAAGCTTGATCAATAGCGCTTATTGCATATTCACCAGGCCTTGGTTGGTCTTGGTTGTCAAGGTCGAATATCAAGTATGGTACCAGGACCACAATAATTATACCCTGGAAGATGTTTTTCTCCTGGCTATTTTCCCCATTGCTATCCTGGTCGCTTCGCTAACTAGGCAACAATTTCACCTCCGTTTTTAAAAAAATGCTGTTTGGACCAGGGAAAAATTTAAATTTCTTTGTACCACATTGTTCACATTTGCCCGTGAGTGCTTGTCTGTTGTTGTTGTTGTTGCTGCTGCTGCTGCTGTTGTAATAGTTGTTATTGAACCTGTATGGGTACGCGCCCTGCATTTCACACAATATAAATCCATATTATTTACTATATTTCTACATCATGGATGTAATTGAGTTTTCAGCGACAAGAAAACGAGAACCAGTCAAGCATCATGCTGCGCTACCAAATTCTATCCGGATAGTGATAATAGGTCCATCTGGGAGTGGTAAAACGCAACTGTTACTTAATTTGAGATGACTAAAATGGGATTAAGTTATATTGGGTAGCTCCGTCTGTAGATAATAAGCGATACAAAGATATGCTGAAAGACTTTAATGAGCGCACAAAATCGTTGAATGAAAACGACGAGGATGTTATTAATTGTATCACAATTATTGATGAATCACTGTCTGTGGATGATCTTGACGGGTCTTTTAACAATGTAGTCGTGTACGATGATGTGATGCTGGACAAACAGTCAAACCCTGCTCTGATATTCTCGCGCGGAAGACATGAAAACACAGACGTGATTTATGTTACTCAAACATTTACACAAACACCATCAGTAATTAGATAAACTTGTAATATTCTTGCTTTTTTTAACGGAGTTGGTGACGGTAAATGTATTTGCTTGGGCTCAATTACCCCTGCATGGGTTTATAACAAGACATTTAAATGACCCACAGTCGCGGCACCGAGTCGGTCATGAAAACAATTTTAATTTATAGCATTAGAGAGGGTGCGAGTTTGGTTACCCTGGTAAACACAGTGTCACACACACACACACACACACACACACACACACACACACACACACACACGGTGATAAAATATAGCTGAAGCGGGAGAAATATTTCACGTGTTTTAATGCAGTCAGTTTACTGATTTGGACCTTCTAAAAAAGGTCGGTTCGCCTCTCTGCTGCTGAGAGTGAGAACACTTTCTAAATTTAAATTACGAATACGCAAGATCATCATCATCATCATCATCATCAACAACAACAACAACAGCAACAACAACAACAATAATAATAATAAATAAATAAATAAATAAATAATAAAAGAATACTTAACTATGCATTGATTAATTTACACTACCATACACAGACACACGCACGCACACATTACTAACCCTTACTGTTGAAATAATTAGTAACTGACTTCAATAGACTTCTACAACATTCATTAAAAAATAGGTTCGATTTCCATTGTCAGCCATTTTAATTATTTTAAAATTTATCACCGACACACTAAAACCCTCTTATAAAAAAAATTCGACTCCTTAAACTACTAATAAAATCATAATACACTAGACTCTAGGGAATACTCTACGCTATTGAAACATTGCTGCTGAAATAATGCTAGGATTGATGTACTGCAATATCACGGCACAGAAGTATTTGAGTATTTTTCACAATATATATATATATATATATATATATATATATATATATATATATATATATATATATATATATATATATATATATATATATATATATATATATATATATATATATATATATATAACGGAACTGACGTCTCCGATGACCAATTGGATTCAAATTATGGCCAAGTCTTACCAAAGACTTGGAAAAATGGTAGTACAGCTGCCTCGCTATGCTGTCAGCATTGAGAGACTAAGACTGGTCAGCCTGGTGTCAGGATAATGAGAGAGAGAGAGAGAGAGAGAGAGAGAGAGAGAGAGAGAGAGAGAGAGAGAGAGAGAGAGAGAGAGAGAGAAAGAGAGAGAGAGAGAGAGAGAGAGAGAGAGAGAGAGAGAGAGAGAGAGAGAGAGAGAGAGAGAGAGAGAGAGAATCAAATTATAATGTGTTTTGTTTACTTGTTTCATCAACGCTAGTTTTGATACGAAACAAGATTAAACAAAACTGGAATGTTGATTTATCAATTTGATCATAATAAATATGTATCGCAATGTTTTAGAAACGATGTTGATTTACAGATTGCATTGGATCAAGTTCCACAGATTCATTTCTGATAGCAACATGATCACGGTGCACACATGAGTTGTGGTGGACAACAATTGCATATCTGATGTTGACCTTTTATTCAGCTCAATTTCTAACAGAACTGGAAGATTGTACAAACCTTAAGAGGTTAATCTACAACGATTCGACAAATAACCGAGACAGTATGTAGGTAGACAAAGTTAACTTTAAGACAGAACACGATGAATCGGTCTTTTCAGTAGCAGGTTTAAATCAACCACATGAATGGCCCATGAATGTATATGGTTGGAATGAATGAAGAAGAATTATTGCGGCTAGCTGAAATAAAAAATGCTTTAATTGGTGAAGTGAAAAGCATTCTTTGAATGTTTCATACCGTTTTAAATGGCTAATAAAACAGTGCATTTAAAACACCTATTCTATGACGTTAAAATTACAATTGCTGAGGCAAAAAGGGGCCTATCAATTGTGGGAACACATTAAACAGCATAAAACGAAAATAAGATATGCCAATAATGCGTAGCTAAATAATGTTCCAACAAACTACGCAAGCAATTAATAATAAAGACAAGCTCAGAGATTAAACATTGGCATATGTCACGATATGAGGAACGTCAAACAAATTGCAACATGTATGTGCTAGACACCGATACTAATACTTCCACGTCATACATGTACGAAGATCAGTAATGCAAAAAATGGGGCGTCAAGCCAGTTCTTTAACATGGTCATTGCAATTCGTGAATGGCGCCTTTTTTTGGGGCAGCCAGTTATATAATATGGCCATAACATGGTTCACAGATAACAGTGATGAAATCCTGTGTTCGGATCAAACGAACATCAAGTGGGGTTCGTAAATCCACCTTTGACATACTGGCGGGGATAGGCCAGTGTCTGCTAATTTTGAAAATCAGGGGTGAATCAACATCTACTCGGAGTTTAGCACGGCATGGCAACTATTGAAATCGCAAGCTTAAATATATTATCTTGAGAACTAAACGACATTAGTCGCTAAACCATCTTCTGGGAAAAATAAGGGAAGATAAGCTACTCCAACGTCATTCGAATATGGCGGGAAACTTGTTATTCTGTGAATTACAAAGGAGCTTCGGAACAGGTCAGTGACTATTTGTTACGGCAAAGTTATTGCACTTTAATTATGAGCAGTTTGTATACTTCATTAATAGAATCGTAGTAGGTTGAATTACCATTTGTAGGGTTTGATTCAATTGTAGTGTTTGATCTACATGCAAATTTTGAGATGTGAGCAATGTTCATGTAAAGAGTTAATATTGTAATTCGCTATTTGGTTAATTCGTAGAAACCTCGTGCATATATATACTCATGTGATATTCTAGATTTGCAAATATTGAATTGAATTATAACTTTGTATAATGGTTGCAGTGTGGAACACTAGTTAATATGCACTTGACTATTTGTGCATTTGTAGGAAAGTCATATGTAAGGATATATCAGCGCATCGATATGTGGATATCTCTGTATACTTTGTAGAAGTGCTATGTACAGAAGCAGCAGAGAAGGCGAACAGACCGAAACTATTTCAAGCAAACCGAAACTATTTCAGACAAAGTCCTAAAGGATTTCAAGCAGAGAGAGGGAAAACAGACCGAAACTATTTCAGACAAACCGAAACTATTTCAGACAAATCGAAACTATTTCAGACAAAGTCCTAAAAGAATTCAAACTGAAACTATTTCAAACAAAGTCCTAAAGGTATTCAAAACGAAACCAATTCAGGCAGACAAAAAAAAAAGAGAAATGGTTTCGGTTTGTCACGCTATTGAAACTCTGTCTCCAGACAGACCCGGCACTGATGACGTTTTGGAGACAAATTGTTTTAACCGAATATTTGATCAAATCCGATACGATATCTTGATCTAGGATCATGCAAATTTATCGTTACAAATCCATGTGGGATTGACTGAGCGTGACTAAAGAAATTTCTAAAGAGATTATAATCCATATCTCCACTGCACTAAGTCTGGTGAATATTTCGTAGCGTATGTGCGTCTACTCCATTAAATACAACAAGAATATTGCAGTTATCTCTGATCACTTTTGGTATTTGAATGTATCGTTGAGAGACATATATCACATCAGTATTTGTATGCCTACCTCTGGAAAATATCCTAGCTGGATTCTTTTGATTGTCTAACATGACATCATCATATACAACTAAATTGTTAATACTTCCATCAATAACATCAATGCTCGGTGCTTCCTCGATATCGGTTATAAACTCAATAATATCCTCATCGATTTCCGATTTTGCTTTCTCGTTAAAATCCTTTAAAACACCGTAACATCGCTGATCGTCTACACTTGGGGCTACCAAATATAATTTATCCCATTTCATCCATCTCGTTATCAAATTAAGTAACAATTGTGTCTTGCCACTTCCAGATGGTCCGATTATAATCATACGAATAGAATTTGGTAGCGCTGCATGATGTTTAACAGGCTCTCGTGTTTTTGTTGCCGAAAAATCAATTACATTCATGTTATTATAAATAAATTATGGATCTATATTGTGTGAAATGTTATTAAATAAAATGTCATATAGTCATGTTAATGTTATGTTAACTTCCGGTCATATTAAAGAATTGCAATCGGAATCAGCTAAAAATGTGGAACCACGATATCACTGAAACACAATCAGATGTCTGGTGGTCAGAACAAACTATCACTGCCAGCTCGTCAGTTTAAACACTTCAATGATGCTATCAAAGATAAAAAAGGTGTTCAGGTCACTCTCTCTGCGGCCGCAATTAAGAACATGATAAAATCAGGTGGTATATCTCCAATTTCGCTGTGTTACCAGCGTTGATTGCGGCAGCGGCTCCAGCGGTAGCAAAAGCTGCCGCGCTAGGAGCCGTTGGTACAGCGGCATGGATGGCACTAAACAAAGCTACCGGACAGACATATAAAAAAAATAAAAGATCAGAAAAGGGTCTAAGACTACCAGGAACTCCATATTCATGGTACAGCGGAAAGGGCCTGAGACTAGGAACAGTTTACTAACAATAGTTCTAATGTCAAATTTTGATTTAATCAATGCTGCTAAAAAAAACTAGCGATAAAAAACTTTAGAGATGTTTTTATGGGAGATCAATTACCACAACAACCAAACAACACTGAAACCGGTATCATTAATCTCGATAACAGCACCGGATCTGGAACTCACTGGGTTGCATACGCGATTGATTCGCGTGTGATCATCTATTTCGATTCATATGGGTTAGCGCCTCCAAAAGAGTTTATGCGTTATATACACCACTTAAAAATTCCTATTTGGTATTCCACGCTACCAACACAGAAAATGAATGACCCACCAATATGCGGCATAGAAGTATTGAATGTCCTCAACGCTATTTCATCAACCGGTGATGTAAAAATATCCGAGATGTTAAACCTCGCAAGTGTTGATCCCAACGAAATAGTTGTATTTCAAGATCGTCAGGGTAAATTGAAAACGAGTAATGTTTCCCTTGATGATATTTTGATAAAACGACGCGACGCAGTAGAAGATACTAACAGGTTGTTTTCCAATGAGGGTAAACTCAAACCAGGCGTCTTCGTTTCGACGTTCACAGATAAATTAACATCACTCAGTGATAATTATATATCATCTGCAGAATCATTAAAAACTCTCGATGATAAACATGATGTTCAAGTAAATCAATTTGCGGGTTTACAATTTCCGTAACTGAGGTTCAACTCCCAGTTGATAATTTCTTTGGGGTTCCACCGGTGTACACAACAAAACTCACAGAGATAAAAACAGCTATGTTAGAATTAGCAACACTACAATCTAGGTATGAAGATCATGTTGAGCAGTTTTCAAATTTTCGTAAAAATCTTATTGAGAAATTCTTTGGAACCTCATTAGATAAACTCGACATTAAACTCATAGATGTAAAAAAATTCATCGAAGAGATCAAAAAGATCAACAATGTAATCAAAGATGATTTACTGAGGATGATAGAAACACTTGAAAAAACAAAGATTCCTCATGAGAAAACCAACAACGTAGTATACACGATTCAACACGGATCATTTACGTGGACACCACAAAATAACATATTAAATATCACAGTGACCGTCAAATGTATTTATTGGTTAACACTAGTGTCGCCGACTCAATTTAATATTTCATCAACGAGTTCATCTGGGGTCAACAATATGATATCAATGATCATCGACAAGGTAACAATTGAACAATTCACAATAATATCCACTGATGATAATTTGGCTAGGGTTTCAGTAACATGGTATGTGGAATTCGTAGCGGTTTTAAGTAAACAACTTAATTAAAAACGTCAGCGTTTTTATTGCTAACAATTTGAAATCTATTGTAATAAATAAAAAATCATCATTGGCAACGTAACAGCAGTATCGCTATGATCTGGTCAGAGAATTTCAAACTAAACTCAAAACACTAACCGAGGAATATCAAGCAAAAATAAAAATACGGGCGAAAGAATTACCGCAGTTGACGTTACAGTGTACTCGGTATCAGGTGTAATCACCGGAGCCGGTATTATACTCTCCTCGGTGGCAATGGTTGCCCCGATAGCTGTTCCAATTTGTATATCAGCGACGACAACAATCGCTGGAATAATTTCAATAATAACCAAAAAATATCATTATGTAGCCAGCGCAAACTGCAGGATTACGTAGTTAAGTTCCATGTTGTGTCAACTGCGTACTCCCAATTATCCTCGATGATATCATCCTCCCTTGATGACACATTAATATCCGATAGTGAGTTTTCAGCGATGGTACGTGTTTATGAATCCGCGATGTCAAAATTAGAAAAACAAAACGAATATAATAACAATGGCAACATCGCAAGAACTACTTCAACGAATAGCTGAAAATACCACCCCCGTGAAAACCAGCATGATCTCAATAACATCAACCAATCCTGAATTCATTGTGAATTTCCCCCTTTCGATTCCGGTGAAGGAAATAGCACTAGCAAAATTACGAGTATACCATAGTTGTTCTAATATTAGATCAGCACCTTTTGGTGGTCAACAACCGAATACTTCCCTGGTGTTTGCGAATAAGAATAAACAAGACGGGACTCCAGACTGGAACGTTGTTTCCATACCATCTGGGTCTTACCAAATTGAACAAATTAATAACGAATTACAACGCAGAATAAAATCCATTACTGGAAAAGAATCAAAAATCGCTATTATAGTTCATGAACCAACACTATCATCCGCGATTGAGATAAACTCACCCGGGTAGGAACACAGGACAGGAGGAAAATCTATCACACTAAGTCAGATGATAAAATAGGCCGTCACTTGCTCGAGTGGAAGATGAGTGACAGGGATTTTAATTTGAATATTATTTGAGAAATGAATATCTGCTATTGATTGCTGTTGAATTATTATTTGAATTTCACATTTTGTGTATTCATTAATTTACCGGTCGGCATCACTGACTGGGGACTCAGAGTTAGCATCACTCTATCACTACTTCAATTTCTGACAAAAACGAGCCAGGACGTGTCTTCTGCAATAATTGCGAGCACCTCACCCCAACATAGTTAACGAGAAACCTTCACAGCATACATGGAGCGTTCAGAGACATTTGGAACGACTATAATAATAATAATAATAATAATAATAATAATAATAATAATAATAATAATAAAAATAATAATAATAATAATGATGATGATGATGATGATGATGATGATGATGATGATGATGATGATAACTTTGTATAGCGCCTAATCTTAAGAAGCTCTAAGCGCTTTACATCTATAATGATATGCCTACAAAAAAAACTTAAAAAACCCATGAAATTGGAAAACATAAATATGCTTAAAATATTTAAGGTACGAAACATTATTAGGTCTTTAAATTTGTTCTTGCAGCAGTCGAAAAGGTGAGTTTTAACACTCTTGAAAGGGATCACTGTGTCTTTGTGTCTAATTTCAAGGGTAATTCATTCCATATTGCTGGGCTCTGGTATGCAAAAGAACGTTGTCCATATGACTTCTTTTTCATAGTGAGAATAATGAGTATACGATTGTCAGAAGAGGAGCGTAAGTATCTTGCTGGTGTATACACATGGTTGAGGCCAGAAAGGTATGTTGGACTGGAGTCCGTCAGTGAAACGTAGCGCAGAGAATACATTTTGTGTTTGATTCTAGATCGAATGGATTTCCGGTTTTGGGTACAGAGCAGCGGAGAGGTGTGCTTTGGTCATGGTACTATAAAGATGATCCGAGTAGCTGTGTTTTGAACTTTTGTAAGTTTCTGGAGTAGATATTGAGACAAACCAGACAGAATTGAGTTATAATAGTCCAGTCTTGAAAGTACTAATGAACACACAAGTGTTTTAGTGGCATCAACTGAAAGATATTTACGAATGAAACTGATGCGTCTCAGCTCAAGATATGCAGCCTAGCATATGTTAATGACATGTTGGTGCAATGTGAGAGTACTGTCTAGAATAACACTTAGGTTTCGTACTGACTATGTGAATTAATGTTGGCGTTGCTGATATTTATTGTTTGAGGTAACGGATGTGAATGAGAAAGTCTTTGTGTTGTGATCATAATGGCCTCGGTTTTATCGTCATTCATCTGCAGCTTGTTACATGTCATCCATGATTTCACATCAGAAATGCACCTGTATACTTCTTGGATAGTAGCATCAACTTCAGTTGGGTGGCTAGACTTGTATCTTTGGGTGTCATCAGCGTAAAATTGGTGAGACACTGGGTGATGATCTATGACACTTGAGAGCTGCTGAGTGTATAGAATGAAGAGAACATATCTAAGAACAAACACCTGTGGAACACCACAAAAAAGATCAATCAGGCTGGAGTGTATTCCATTTGCAAATACAATTCGTGTATTCTTGTTCTGTTGACTAAGTAGGGCTTGAACCACAGTAAGGCTGTATTCTGAATGCCAAATACATGTTGGAGATAGTGAAGTAATATATCATTGTCCATTGTGTCAAATGATGCAGACAAATCAAGGAGGGTGAGGACTGTAATCTTACCGCTATGCAAAAGCAGAGAGAATGTCATTAACTATTTTCAGAAGATTAGTTTCAATACTATGGAATGCGCGATATGCAGACTGTACATTGCTAAAAAGTCTGTTTGAATTCAAACGAGATACAAGTTGGGTTAGAACAACTTTTTCTAAGATTTTTTTATATGAACGGGAGATTAGAAACTGGGCGGTAGTTCTTTAAATTGTTATGAGAAGAAGTGGCAGTTTTAAAAAATGACGGGAATTCCCCAGATATGAGAGAGAGAGAGAGAGAGAGAGAGAGAGAGAGAGAGAGAGAGAGAGAGAGAGATTAATAACATCAGTTAGTGAAGGCAATATTGGGTCTAAGCACTCAAGCAGCAGTGATGTCGGAATTGAGTCAAGTTGACATGACTTTGGTGCACTATTCATCACGATTTATGTACTAAATACATAGAGACAGGTTCAAATGCTCCTAAAGTTTGTCGTTGAAATTCTGTATCGTAACTGTATGATAACGACGAGTCAATTGAAATTGTGTTGTCAAGCGTATCTCTAATGGTTTGTACTTTGGCACGGAAGAAATTTTCAAATATGTCTAGAAGGTCTACTGGATAGAAGATAGTCGGAAGTGGTGTACATTTGTTCCTTGACATTAGTTTGTTAGTTATCTCGAAGAGCTCTTTGCAGCTGGAACTCTCCATGTTATTAGTACTGTAGTGGGATAATTTGGCTCAATGGACCATGTTTGTGACATTCTTCTTAGCAGCTTTATTGATTTGTTTATGAATAGTGGGTCTAATAGAAAGCCAAAGCTTCTCTGCTTTACGGAGGTCTCTTTTAGCAGTGCAAAGCTGGTCCCTAACACCGCTATACTACGAACACTTCTGAATTTATACTCTGCACTTGGTGGCTGGGGCATGTTTTTCAAGTAATGAACGTAGACCGTTATTGAGTTGTTCTGACGTAGGAATTATGAATCTTGTTAGGTTTGAATGGATGTCATCCATTAGTTTGGTTCTATTTATCATATGGAGGTTTCTCTTAGTAGCAAATAGGGGTGGGGGTTAGGGACTGATACATCCAGATGGCATATAATGCAGAGGTGATCTGATGCAAGTTCGTGGGATACAAGGGTGGAATGTAGAATAGTAACATCAAGTCTATGAAGAATCCATTCTAAAATGTGACCATTTGTATGGGTGGGATGGTTAACTGACTGTTAAGATTGAAAACATGAATGGAATCTAGTAGCTTTGACGTATATGATTTTCCAGGACAGTCAAAGTGAAAGTTGAAATCTCCAAGAATAATTAGGTTACCACCTATGGAATTTCCATGCTACAGGAAATTCAGTCAGCTTGTTTTCTTCTACTAGGAAGAGGGCCGTAGAGGCAGAAAAAATGGACTGACATTTGTTCCAGTGTGAGTGTTGTTTGGACTAGTGTAAACGATGTGTGACAAAAAACGAAGGTTGTGTTGTAATTAAGGCATTTTATCATGGAATTATGGATATCTTTGTGATGACAGCGATTCAACCTCCGCGAGAGTGGCGGAGGAGCTACTTAATGAAGTAAGCGGTGGGTGTTAAATTTACGCACTTGGGCCCATCGCCTGATTTTTTTAAAAACCATATTTCTGTCTGGAAGACGACGTCGATATACTGGTGCACTTTTCCGGTGATACATAGTGACACAGCATCAATATCCCGGAGAGAAAAAATACGATAGTGATGTCAATATTACCATCCATTCGTGGGGATAAAACGAAAATAAAGACAACCGTCGTGACATATTTGTTGTTCGTCCATCGATTCAACAAGGACCTCTCTAGTCATCCGAGGGTTGGATGGTCTGGTTCTGTTATCTGTGTGCGCAGGTGGCTATCGCTTGCTGTTTGCTCCCAGGAATAAGGTTTTCTTGTTGTCTTTGAAGCGTTTTTTCTGACCTCCTTGGAATCGCTGTCCCTATTGTAGCTTGCCATAGAAGAGTCTTTTATGCAGCTGGTGGTCTGCCATGCGTGCAACATGTCCCACCCAGCGTAGCTGACACTGCATCAGGAATGTGTGCATGCTGGGGAGACCTGCTTGGGCGAGTACCTCAGTGTCTGACACCTTGTCCTGCCACTTGATGTTGAGGATTTTCCTAAGACTTGTGGTGTGAAAGTTGTTCAGCTTTCTGGCGTGGCGTTGGTACACCATCGACGTTTCGCATGCGTAAAGTGAGGAGCATAACTGCCCTGTATACCTTTAGTTTGGTTTGGATGCTGATGTCTCCTCTATTCCAGACGTTATCATACACTCTGCCGAGAGTTGCGCTGGCTCTGGCAATGCGAAGGTTCACCTCATCGTCATTAGTGATGATCTGCGATGTGCTGCAGAGGTAGGTGAAGCAGTTCACTACGTTGAGTTTTTGGCCGTTGACGGTGATGCTGGGCTCAACGTAAGGCTATTCAGGAGCAAACTTTGCAGGACGTCCGTCTTCTTGGTATTGATGGTGAGACCAAAGCTTGTGCAGCAGCTGGAGAACTTGTCAACGCTGCATTGTAGGTTGGCTTCTGAGCCAGCATTAAGTGCGCAGTCAACAGCAAAAAAGAGATTCCTGATGGTTTCTGTAATAACTTTGGTTTTCGCTTGAAGCCTTCTTTGATTGAATAGTTTTCCATCTGTACGATACCTGATGCCGACTCCCACCTGTCCGTCTCTGAAAACATTAGTCAGCATGGCAGTGAATCATAGACTGAACAACATCGGTGCCAGAACACAGCCTCACTTGACCCCATTGGTAATTGGAAATGGCTGAGATGTATTTCCATTGTCCTTGACTCGTGCCTCCATGCCATTGTGGCAATGCTGCACCATGGATATACATTTTCTTGGGCATCCTTATTTGGAGATTACATTCCACATCAAGCCTTCTCTGCTGTCAGTCTCAAAGACCTTTGTCAAGTCGAAGAAGATGGAGAAAAGGTCGGTGTTTTGCTCTTGACATTTCACTTGTAACTGCATTGCAGCAAACACCATGTCGATGGTCCCACGTTCAATTCGCAATTCACGCTATCTTTCTGGCAGTAGTCCCTGGTCAAGGTGTGAAGTGAAGCTTTTCTGTAGGATTCTGGCGAGTATCTTTCCTGCAGTTGTTAGCAAGGATATACTCCGGTGGTTTTCGCAGGTCTGGCGGTTCCCTTTGCGCTTATGCAAGTGGATTATGGAAGCATCTTTGAATTCATGGGGTATCGTCTCTTCCTTCATCAGTAACAACAGTTGGTGGAGCTTTTATAACAGAGCTGTGTCCCTTTTCTTGTAGGCTACAGCTGGGATGGAGTCTGAACCAGGTGATTTGCCATTGGAGAGCGGACACATCGCTTTATGTATCTCCAGCAAGGAGTCATCCAGTGCTTCGTTGATGGGTAATTAGGGGAGACGACTGATGGCTTCATCATTAATGTATGAAGGACGATTCAGAATGTTGTCAAAGTGTTCAGCCCATCGTTGAAGAATCATCTCTTTGTCAGTAATTAGTATGTTTCCGTCTGCATTGAGAATGGGGGATGATCCAGAGGATGTGGGTCCAAAAACTTCTTTCAGGGCCATGTAGAAGTTTTTCCTGTCATGCTGGTCTGTGAGGATAGTAGTGTGTTTGTATGCGTACGTGAAAGTTGTGTGGATACCGGTATTTTTTTTACTCTTCTCTTCTGTGGGGATAGTAGATAATATTTAATGTGAGTGTACGGGATGTTTTCCTTCACGCCCATGCTTGACATATAAAGTCAGGGGTCGGTCATTCGCGCCATTCTACACGGAATACTCAAAGAAAATGGCAAGTAAACACTTGAATAAAATGAATAAACTTCAAGACGTGGTTGAAGATATTGGGATGGTGGAGGAAATGTTGGGATTGGATGATGCTTATGGCTATAATCACGACAGTCTCAAAATGGCGATAGTTAATATAAGTAAGGCAAAGTAAATAGTTGAGAGAAATGATAAAGGAGGAAAGGAATAAAAGGAGGTTGAAGAGGATATAATAAATGAGGTGGTGGAATGAAAAAATAGAAAAGGAAGAAGAAAATGAAAAGAGGAAGAAAAAGTAGGAAAAGGCAAAACATGAAGACCAAAAAGAATGAGAAAACATAGAGTTTAGGGCAGAAAATAAGACAGTGGACGTAGAGAGGACATTAGAAAATGAAAAACAAAGGCCCTTCTCAAGGCCATTCAAATGCCTCGAAAATATTTGCTTTCTCATTGCCATATGTGTATCTGTGTTTATTTACCCGCCCCTCCCCGCGTTGTTTTATTGGTATAGTTTATGAACTAGATGAACTCGCTGCTACCCCCCCCCCCCCCCCCCCCCCCGTCGCTGATCTAGCTGAACTTGCCCGTCACCCTATACAACTCAACTTTACCTTGTCGGTATACCAGCCCAATATTTCCCATTGACGCTAAACGTGCCGAGGGTGATCTGAAAAGTCTTCTCGCTGAACGTGACCAAGGTGGAGTGGGTTCTGTAATGTATTTACCCATTGTCGCTAAACGTGCACAAGGGGGTCTGTAATGCCTGTAAGCTATTTTCCAAATGACCCTTATCGTACCCACGGTGTGCTATAAAGTGTTGACCCTAAACAATCCCAAAGGGGGTCTGTAATGTATTTTCCCATAGACCCTAAAGTATCCCCATATACTACTAACATTTGTTTCACTGTTTTTCCAAAGTTTTCGTTTTTTAATCCATATTTTATGGCACATCATCATTCGTTCACGTCATCAATGTTTGTCTTCTAATAGTGATGAACTGGCAGCATTTGCTCCGATGTGAATGCCGTCTATGCCAATATGCTTTTTGCCAAATTAGTTCAATTCACTTAGCAGTATTTTTTGTGACACAAATTTTTATTTATTTTTTCTATATTCAATTTTTTCTATTTTTAGCACTGGTGGCCATATTGATTAAAGATCTGCATCGTCTATAACAATGTGAAATGCCTTTGTGTCAGAATGTTTTCTAACACAGCTGGTATAATACACTGCAGCGGTTTTTAAATAAGTAATTTAAATGGTTATCTAATACTATTAATAGCCACCATAATCATAGTGGATCAACAATAATTTTTGCACTCGTGAGAGATGTTTTATGCTAGAATGCACCAGCCCAATATTTCCCATTGACGCTAAACGTGCCGAGGGTGATCTGAAAAGTCTTCTCGCTGAACGTGACCAAGGTGGAGTGGGTTCTGTAATGTATTTACCCATTGTCGCTAAACGTGCACAAGGGGGTCTGTAATGCCTGTAAGCTATTTTCCAAATGACCCTTATCGTACCCACGGTGTGCTATAAAGTGTTGACCCTAAACAATCCCAAAGGGGGTCTGTAATGTATTTTCCCATAGACCCTAAAGTATCCCCATATACTACTAACATTTGTTTCACTGTTTTTCCAAAGTTTTCGTTTTTTAATCCATATTTTATGGCACATCATCATTCGTTCACGTCATCAATGTTTGTCTTCTAATAGTGATGAACTGGCAGCATTTGCTCCGATGTGAATGCCGTCTATGCCAATATGCTTTTTGCCAAATTAGTTCAATTCACTTAGCAGTATTTTTTGTGACACAAATTTTTATTTATTTTTTCTATATTCAATTTTTTCTATTTTTAGCACTGGTGGCCATATTGATTAAAGATCTGCATCGTCTATAACAATGTGAAATGCCTTTGTGTCAGAATGTTTTCTAACACAGCTGGTATAATACACTGCAGCGGTTTTTAAATAAGTAATTTAAATGGTTATCTAATACTATTAATAGCCACCATAATCATAGTGGATCAACAATAATTTTTGCACTCGTGAGAGATGTTTTATGCTAGAATGCTCTATCCCATAGTAGATACCGTATATATTGGCTTATAAGCTTAATCAGACGTTAAACCGGACTGACTCGTATAAGGAGACGCATTATGTGACGACAGAGCTGTGTCTCTGCAGTTTGGTAGGAGTCGTCAGAAAAGCAAGCAACATATACCCTGGCTTGCATGCGCATTATGCTATGGCAAATCAGGATCTTGTTTACAGTTTCTTTCGGCTCATAAGTGAGTAAATACATTAGCATTTTGTCCATTTGCTGTTTAGAAGCTGCACTTGTTGAAGGAAGCACTACATGTGCATAGACATGCCCATACTTGATCAATTCGAGTAATGGCCAAGTAGCCAAAAATATGATAACAATGACACCTGACTTGACCCCAAAGGCAGCTTGGTCTGATCTTCCAAACTTGTTTAAATTAGTGATGATATTTGTGCAATCAGATATGCACCAGTTTTATTCGGAACCAATTAAACCTTTACAAGAAGTACCACAATGTATGCGAAGGAATACTGATAATAACAATTTTCAGACCGCCAATATGGTGTCGCAATGAAGGTCCGGCAAGCACCAATTTGCTGTTAGAACATTTCGATTTAGTCAGAAAAAAGCAACCAAATAAATATAGTTCAGTCTGCAATTCTAGAGCTTCTGTTTTTTTTTTTTGTTGTTGATTGGTTGGTTTTAACGGTACTTTGGACACGGTAAAGCACCAGAGCCAGATGACTAGTCTTGGCGGATATCGAACCCGCGACACTTGGATAAAGAGTCTGACGATCTACTGAGTTCCCGCGGCCCTCAAAATTGTTTTAATATGTTAATAAATGATTAATTGTATATTGCAAGAATGGCGTATTTTTCTAGTAAAAGTCAGTATGACCATGATCTATTTAGGACCAGTTACATGCAGTGAAATGGGTTTTTGTGTAACCCCATTTGATACCATCACACCACAGGAGTCTGACGTTTTATCAATAAAGTACGGCGAAATGTCTGATTAAATGAAATACCCTTAACATGTATATATATATATATATATATATATATATATATATATATATATATATATATATATATATATATATATATATTATTGTTAAGGGTATTTCATTTTGTCAGACATTTCCCGGTACTTTATTGATAAAACGTCAGACTCCTGTGCATCACACCAAGGGGCGCAGTGAGCACACGATATTCAAGATAGCCACCACTCATAAGCAGTTTTATTTATAACTCAGGACCAGGTAGATATGAGAAGAAAACCTTGAGTGCAATTCCCTTTTCTATAAGGTTCTCTCTTATAACAAGATTCTGAAGATAGCTGACACGGTAATCATATCATAGGCTTGATTGGCACCAGTTTCGTGGTTTTTAGGCACCAGTTTCATTATTTGTAATCAGGTAGACTATACCTAAATCTTACCTGACATGTCGTAAAAACTAGATCTTGCTACAACTTTTAATTCCCAAGAAGATGCTGAATCAATATTTTCAACATCGCCAACATGACCACGAAAATACTAGTGTCGATGCAATCATCCATTCAGGGGAAGTAACAATAACACGAATTTAATGGCAGCAGTCGTGGCGACAATGCAATATTGGATGTCACGTTGTCCACATTTTCATTTCAGACCAACGTGACACCACTAAATGCTTTTAGTCAAAATTCCATGTCCACGTGACCATCTGATCAGATAAAAGTAGCAACGGATTTTTTTTTTATGTGCGTTTGCAAAGTTTCATTACAATCGTCCAGTAGTGTAGGAAAAGCGTGAGAGTCGATAATAAACTTCTGCTGACAGACAGATGGACGACGGACAAGAGGGCATCTCACAAGCAGCGTAACCAGGAGAGCTAAACAAAGCAATCGACACAATGTACGTATAAAAACAATGGACAGATATACAAATGTGCTGATATTTATGTAACAAATTTGTTAAACAAAAACTATTATTTAGTGATTTTTTTTATACATATCAAAATAGCATGCTTAATTGACTCAGTGGTCAATGTTATCGAGATTATTAATACAACACGTAGTTTTATTGCCATGAATGTGGCAGGCTTTTGTATCATAAATATTTGCATATCATGAATATACATATACGGACCATTAGTTACATCCTACACTAGCATAATGTAACAGGGTTATATCTGGTCTACTTAAAACATTTTAAATCGCTGAAATAATAAATGTCAGTTAATCCCAGCAGTTCTATAATGGGTAAAATGTGTAAATAACCCTCAAAAACTAATTTTATAAATGGCATCATAGTAAGGCAATACTTACAAAACACCAGTTGCCTTTACAATATTTTTTAGGTTGTATCCATGTTTGTTGTTACTATGAATTTAATGACATTTTTTTTTAGCACAAGCTACACATGGCGGCAAGTGTATTTGGTGGAAGAAGAACCCAAATAATAAAATAACCTGGGAAGAACTACAGAGCCATGGGAAGCTAATGGCAAGCTTTCTCGCGTGAACACGTTGGAGGAGCCTGTTACTCGAATCCCACGCGGACAAAAGCGAGTTGTTAGAGATCTGTAAAGGCGAGCACCTTAGCCCATTCAACCACCCTGGATCCCTGTATATATTTCCGATAACTATGTTACATTTATAAAATTTTGTAAATAGTCCAGACTGACCGAGACAGCCCTGCCCGTCTATCATCACAGCATTCTATATAGCATGAAAATAAACCACAAAGAAATATCATGAAAACAAAATATAAAATGTTGAATTCATGACAATATGAAGATGCAAATGTAATATAGTGACAATGACCTGAATGAGACCTTCGGATGTGAAAATAATATCAAAAGCGAGGCCTTCCGATGTGAAAATGCTAGCAACCTTTTTAGTGTGAAGTTTGTAAGATATGTAGGATTCCAATGAAAATATCAAAAGTCTCGCTCCCAAAACTTTAAAATGACAATCTGGAAAATTACTTGAAGGGATGAAAAACGAATTGGACAATTACGTATAAATACAAACATATGCCTATTAATAAAATGTTGTCTGCCTTGAGAGTTTGTTGAAATCAAGCCAACACGAGTTCTGTATTTTAAAAAAAGAAGGTATTATATCCCACAAGATCAAAATGTGTAAATATTAAAAGCTACTATGGTCTGAAAATACAACCAGGTTATTTACTTAAAATTAAGATAACGTGTTTAAATATCATTGTTTGAATTTGCAAGGTTTGTTTTATAGAAAGCAGGTGACATTAGAAGACTGCCACTTATTTAATCATATCCATAATCGTTGTCTGGCCCGAACAGACGTGTTTTTCTTGTATTATTATGATGGTAATAATTAACCTCGACTTACCAATAAGGTATATACAAAAGTTTTGGAATAACTCTGGGATAGATATAACTATAATTTATTAAGAAGACTAATTTGGAATTGAAATACCAATATAACGGTCACTGAATTAAAACATTCCCCATCCCATATTCAGAAATTTAAATATTTAAAATTTTAGTCCCACCTTTTAAGAATTATTGTATTTTTATGAATTTGTTGTCAAGCACTTGGCACACAGTAAATTTAATTTTTGTCTTAGACTGTTTGACACTGCAGTGAAAGTAAAACCATGAAGTAAACCCATAATTTTGCTGAACAATCAATCAAGACAATACCAAATTTCACCTCTGGAAGTCTCTTCCATATATATTAATAAGACAAATAAAATGCCTGATGTAATAGGTAATAATAAAACTGATAACATGCCTCATCGAATAGGTAATAATAAGACAAATTGTCTGATTGAATAGGCAATAATAAGATAGATTACATACCTCATCGAATAGGTAATAAGACAGATAAAATGCCTGATGTAATAGGTAATAATAAGACAAATAAAATGCCTGATGTAATAGGTAATAATAAGACAGATAACATGCCTCATCGAATAGGTAATAATAAGACAGATAACATGCCTCATCGAATAGGTAATAATAAGACAAATTGTCTGATTGAATAGGCAATAATAAGACAGATAACATACCTCATCGACTAGGTAATAATAATACAGATAAAATGTATGATGGAATAGGTAATAATAAGACATAAAATGCCTCATGGAACAGGTAATACTTTGGATAAAATGGCTCTCTCTCATTTAGGGTTGAAATGATAGCACTCGCTTGTCGATTGTGGGATTTATTGTGAGATGAAATGGTACAAAATAAACCAGACTCGAAGGTTCTTTTTCTAAATTATATGCAATCCCTGGTCTTTCACTTGCGTAAATGAAAAGTGCTCTTCTCACTGGCATGAAAGACAAGTGCTCTTCATCTTCACAATTCGTACTGCTTGATGTGTTCTTCCAGAACTATAGTAGGAATGCCAGAAGCTTTTGTTAGTTTGGCGGGGAATTGATTTTAATACTTGTGAAGCACGGGAATCATGCACCATGATCGATCACTCATCATCATCATAAAGACGCACATTGGTACACAAATCCTGGGTCACCGTATAAACTGAGGAAACCTTAGTATATGATGCAAGGACAAGTCTGCGTGTAAAATGGGAGTTAAATTTAAAATGTGTGTGTCATTTGGATTTCTATTGTAGCTTTAAAAAAAACTTTCAGTAATATCGCTATGATGTCTGCAGTGTAGCAGTTTATAGTGATGTCTAGCATGGGGCATAATGCATATAGACATGTGACAGGATGTGCCACCTAGTCACATTATCCTGACACCATGCCGACCAGTCCTAACACTAACTTCTTAATGCAGAGCGCCAAGCTAGACAGCTGTTAGTGCCATTTTTTGTAAGTCTCTGGTATAATTCAGCCTGGGATCGAACCCACGACCTCCCGCATCCGAGGCGGATGCTCTAACAACTAAGCCACTGGAGTGGTTAATTTAAAATTTGACAAAAAAATGAAAAACTCTAACCTGACCTTTGAAAATATGATACTCAACACCATATCAATGTTCAAATTCTTTGAAAATTCCTTCAATAGTTTACTTAGCAAAACTGAAAAATCATGACAGCCAAGTTAGCATACTGACAAAAAAGAAAACACAAGTTTGTACTCTGCAAACAATTATGTAAGGATGAAAAATCTGTTACCTAACAGTGATTGTTTCTGAGTAGTTCATTTCTACCACATATATTGTTTATACTTTATATTTTTGCTCTTTTCAGTACCAGGCAGGCATATATCCAATCAGTGAGTGCTGTCTTCAGTATTGAGTTGGAATGAATTTAGTTAGTGAGTGCTTTGTCAGTATTGAATTGAAATGGATCCAATCAGTGAGTGCTGTCTTCAGTACTGAGTTGGCATGGATCCAATCAGTGAGTGCTGTCTTCAGTACTGAGTTGGAATGAATTCAGTTAGTGAGTGCTATGTCAGTATTGAATTGAAATGGATCCAATCAGTGAGTGCTGTCTTCAGTACAGAGTTGGCATGGATCTGATCAGGGAGTGCTGTCTTCAGTATTGAGTTGGAATGAATTCAATTAGTGAGTGCTATGTCAGTATTGAATTGAAATGGATCCAATCAGTGAATGCTGTCTTCAGTATTAAGTTGGCATGGTTCTAGTTAGTGAGTGCTGACGTTAAAATGGAGTGGGTTGGATCCAATTAGCAAGTACTGTCTTCTGTATTATGTTGGCTGGATCTAATTAGAGAGTGTTGTCTTCTGTATTGAGTCGGCATGGATCCAATGAGTGATGTCTGTATTGAATTGACGAGGATCCAATGAGTTAGTGCTGTCTTCAGTATTTAGTTGGCATGGATACAATCAGTGAGTCCTGTCTTCTGTATTGAGCTGGCTGCATCCAACGAGTGCTGTCTTCAGTATTGAGTTGACACGGATACAATCAGTGAGTATGGTCTTCTGTTTTCTGGATAAAATGAGTGATGTTTGCATTGAATTGGTGAGGATCCAATGAGTGAGTGCTGTCTTCAGTACTGAGTTGGCATGGATCTAGTTAGTGAGTGCTGTCTTTAAAATGGAATTGGCATGGATCTAATTAGCGAATGGTCTTCTGTATTGAGTTGGCATGGATCTAATTAGTGAGTGCTTCTGTACTGAGTTGGCATGGATCTAATTAGTGACTGAGGTCTTTAAAATGGAGTGCCTTGGATCCAATCAGCAAGTACTGTCTTCTGTTCTGAGTTGGCTGGATCTAATTAGTGAAAGTGAAATCCATTTATATGACATCTTTTTACTGGTCAAGACTTATGAAATTACCATTCCTGTCTTATCAAATATGGATATTTTCCATCATGGTATAGTTAACTTTTATTTGCAGGAACCCACTTTTCCTGGACTGTATAGTTACTGCAAACAGGATCTTCCATGATGAAAATATCACAATGTTTCCAGGGTCAATCCACAAATACAAGTACTGACAAAAAAAGCCATGTTATTACATCAAAACCACAAAAGCCATTCCTCTGGAAAATAAACTAATGAACAGTACTGAGATCATAAACGTGCCTAAGCAATGCCATCTTTGGAGACACTTAAGGTTAGCAATTATGTATGCAATGTTAGAATTATGGAACAAGACTTATTTTTCTCCTTTCACCACAATTAGTAAGCACTTAACGTCCCCTGATTATATATGCAAGACTAGAATAATCGAACAAGACCCACCTTTTGTCCAGCCAATTATTTCAGCAATAATAGGTGTACAAGAAGGAAAGTTAAATACAAGGTTAATATATGGTTTGGATGAATGGACATACATACAGACAGATATATATGCAAAAGATGACAAAGTGATAAGTGTCTAGTCTGCACCAAGATAAATGAAAGATATAAAAGTCACATATGAAGACTGTTGGCATGAAATACATCTGTATATACAACTTGCATAAAAAAAAATGTAGATATTTTTACACACCAAGCATAATTTCATTGATATTAAATGCTATACAATACAATCATCTGATTTGCTGCCTGCTTACAATAATAACATTTTTACAAAGCAAAATTATTTGTACAAATTCTAATAATTTGTTAACACTGCCAAGACGTATAAAATAGATGCATATTAAACATTTGAGATAATGGTATCGTTATAATTCCAAACAAGAATTCTGTATTTGAAAAACATATATTCCAAAGCTTCTTGCTTCTGAAGCTCATCTCCAAGTTTGTAACCTTTTGGGCAGGCTCCTGTGGGTAATGCCAGTTGGGTATTTGAATTTATTATTTCATGCCACGTAGTATGTACAAGGTTAAAGAATAGGACTCACAAGTTATCAACCTGTGACCCAGAGGTCAAATCATGTAGGTTAGGGATTGACCCTGAGGTCATTTGTCAACTACTTATGTAAATTTGCCTTATTATGACCAGCAAGTGTACCTACATAATAGAATATGGATCTCAATAGTTTCCAAGGTGTGACCCTGATCCTAAGATCAAATATCAGTTGCATGTATAAAACGGCCATTTCGTGCCCAGTAACTATATGATAATAGAGTAGCGATATCAATAAATTCCATTTTATTATCCCGATCATGAGATCAGATATCAGTTATATATATAAAGTTGCCGAATCCTGTCCAGTTACAATAGATATTACAGTAGGTGTGAATCTCAATGTTATTACCATGGGTCTATGTTCCTGGCTGGTGGTGGTGGATGTATGAGAAGACACAGAGGTTCTCACTGTACTATGCAATAACACTAATGTCACAGATATTACAGTTATTAAAGGATGACTGGATCATAATCTCCTCCTATTTTCAAAGATATGCATCAAAATACCAATCCCTGTCAACCATATATTCAATATAAATGCATGCTTGGCCAGTACACTGGTCAACAGATGCTGTAGGGTTATAGTAGCTTAAGGGTCACTTTGGATAATGGCAACTTTTGAAATATTTAACAAAATGCATCAAAAAGGCAAATTAGCTATACAAAAAATTCTACTTGTCCACTCATACTTAAAGTGACAGGTGGAGACAGACAAGTGACTTTTATCAAGACACTTGACTGAAAAAATAACAGGGCACACTATTAGGTCAGTTTGAAAAAAATGTAAAATATGTGTCTTTTTAAATCAATGGTGATTCATTCTTTATCCAAAAGCTGTGTCAGCTGACATAACATTTTGCACAGTCTCTATCAGCCAGACACACAATAATACCCAAATTTAATCATATTTGTAATTTAACACCAATTACATTCACATTAGCATTTGAGATTCTCATACAGCAGGAATAATCTATCGTTTTCAACATTCTGGGTACACGTGTTTTGAATTTATTGTCAAATTATCAATAACTTTGTATTTTATAATGCAGTCCATATGGAAAAAGAGCTAAAGTACTCGACAATACTGACTGGTTTGCAAACTGGGTTATCTGCATCTAATACAACAGGCAATTATGTCAAGACATATCAAAAGTCAGTGTCACCAATAATTGTTTTGACAGTAGATATGTATAACATTCATTAGTTTTCTGGTGGTGGCCAGTGAGATAAATGAATAAATGAGAGAAAAGAAAGGCTAAAACAGAAGCAAAGAAGAGAGATCTTTGGAAAAAAGCAGTATGATTTTTTACAAAACATAAGAAACTTTCAATAGGCATGACTTTCTGATTTTGACTAGTTAGAACATGAGTCTAATGACCTATTTTGTACTGACTGTTGCAAAAATGAATCAACTGCTGTCTCAAATTCCTCAAAATTATACACCAGTACAGGATGAGTACAATTTATGAAATATGAATAGAAAGTTCAAAGTTAACTGCTCTCTGGAGCAAGTGGCTAAAGCTGAACATAATTTTTGTGAGCCAGTGCATGCTAACAGAAAAGTCTCAGAAGCATCAAAGGCAGGTAAAAGTAACCTGGTTTTGCTGATACTGACACACGTTTATACATGCTATATACAGAACATACACACAGAGAAAATTTCACTAGTGTAAAAATTGATAGTGTTCAAGATCTTGAATAAAATCCATGATGAAGTCAAAGTTAACAAATAGGTAACAGTGACCTAATTCCAGAAAGGTACTGTAGTACTTCAGAAAATGAATACACATGTACAGTTCAATAAATACTGGATGAACCAAGCTAAAGATATACACTTACAAGATTACTGTGAATGTTAAAAAAAACTTTATGGAGACACTTTGCAAGCCATGGCTGACTAGAGATTAATGACAAATGAAACTGTGACCTGGAACTTTCCTCAAACATATATGGTCATAAACTATAGGTAATGAATTTCAACTTTTATTTTCACCCCCAAACCAACAAGCTTTTTCCAATACCTTGAGTGTAAATCCTCTACAAGTACTTGTTAAGTATGTAGTTTTCAACAAATATTATGCAAAAATCATTTTCTTCTTTCAACAATTGAGGCAATGACCCTTTGACCCCAAAGTCAATTGACTTCTTTAATACCCAGAAGTGTAAGTAATCCACAAACTCTCGTGCAAATGCAGGGTCAAGAACTGACACTTTTGTGCAGAATGTTTGCTTTCCATTTTCCAGTCACCTTGACATTTTAACCTTTCAATCTTAAAATCAATAGGCTTCAACCTACTTCCAATTGCAAGTTTATACCAGGTCTGTGATGTAGCACAATGTTACTGAACAGAAATAATTTGTATTCAGGTCAAGGAGGCTATGACCCTGACTATCAGTTTTTTCCTTACCCCAAATGCAAGCCACCCCCAGAGTTTGGTCAAGGAACAAAACTGGGAAGAAATGGATGACAAATGGATGGATGTAGGAATGGAAGTCACACTCCACTTTATGTCAAGAGTTGAAATATTCACTATAAGTGGCTGAATGACACAAGCAGTCAAAAATAGGGCACAGTTATTTATTTTTCTGTAATTATGATAAGTACTTATTGACAAAGCATTTGTTAGTCTGATGGATTTTAGGCTTCTACAGAAGATATGGCATGGAAAGTCTGTCTGTTCAAGAGTTGATAAAGCATGGTGAAAAAAGGTTGAAGTTGCTTATTTTGGGCTAGGTTGAGTTACTCTTCATTAGAAACTCCAAAATAATTTAGGAGAGTGATGTCAAATAAGTTCCGAAATAAAGATAGAGTTGCAAACTAACCACTAAAGCACAAAAGACATACAAGCCTGGACACTTCATTGCTTTTTATATGATTAAGTTGCTTTTAATGAAATGCATCTACACACCAATTTAATGACCAAGGTGAAATAGTGTTCAAGACATGTATGAACTAACTGAAGAAAATATGCATGTTACTCATAAATGAAAAATAGGTCACTGAGACATACTTTTCATACAGTAGAACTACTCATTTTAAGATGCATCCATTCATCAATTTGCAATATCTTGAATTACTGCAGATCACATGATGTCATATACTCAACAATTGAAAAACATATATCTCCCCAAACTTATGCAATAAGTATTACCATATCTTACTGAGTTGGTAATGTATGAAATAAACAAAAAGCAATGGAACAGAATGATTTTTTGCATTACATTTCTTTTTCATAATGAAGCAAAAAAATTTAGAGTAAAGGATCGTATAAAATACATTGTTTCTGGTATAAACAAAGCCTGTCAAGAGTATAAAATTGATAACCGCGGCCAAAAAAAACCTTTCAAATTTGTGGTGCAGGACAAATAAATGAATGTACACAACATAAACACATCTACGAAAATTGTAAGCACAATGGTGAAATATTCTTGTGAAAAATTTCAACTTGTAGTGTTCTTTGATAAACTGCCAAAGCAGAGATACCAAATATATTCACTTATAAATCAAGAACTGCAAACTACAGACCCAGATATACGGTCACATAAAGTGCTAGCAGATCTAGGTCTGTACAGTTTGTTAGGTCTGATCAGCAGAATAAACAACATGGACCCTGACCTATATACGCATTATGTTACAGAAGATCCAGATCATTGTTGTTTGCAGTTTAACTCAACTTATAAGCAAGTAAATATGTCAATCATTCCAATTTGTTATCAGAGCAGTTTCTGTATTTCAAAGACTTCTTATGTAAATGGTAAGACATTAGCAAATTAGCTAGGTGCTTTCAAGTTACACGTGCTTAGCATTCCTGGTGTCACTGTTTAATGATTTACACATCGCCAGGCATGAGAAGGTTTTAAGTTCATTGGGATTTCAAATAAAATATGATTGACTGAAAAAGTTTGAGCCTGAGGAGTATCAATTCAAGAAAAGCATTTGAATTATACTCAAGTACATATCTCTTTACGTATCAAGGTAAAGAAATTCACAGGTAAAAAAGCACTGGTACTATACTCAAGCAAATCTAATATCTATGTATATCAAGGTAATGAAATTTACTGGTAAAATAGCATTGTAGTACACTCAAGTACTTCTAATTTCTCATTAAATATCAAGGTATAAAAAATGTTTTTTGCAGATTCAAGTATTCCAGACTATACTTGGGGAAATAATTCAACACTCTTAATAAAATGTCTCTCATATCACCATTATTAATATTTCTACAATAACCATGAAATATAATGATGTTTTTAATCTTCAAAAGTGTCAATATACACTGAAAACATTTAAAGAAATAAATGGCAAATGTATTTTAAAAGTTACATGATATGCCAAATTATTTACTAAACTTTCCTGAAAAATTCTTGGTAGTCAGTTTTGTTGTATGGATTAAATCTGTAGTTAAATTTCATGCAAAAATTCATAAACTCAAAAAGACACTGTCAAATGCTAAAACTTTAGGATCAACAACTTGTCATTTGTTATCAAATTTTAAAAATAACATCTTAACAACTGAAATTTATAACACTAAAATTTACATATGAAAGGCACAATAACAATTACATTGCCTGCTATCATCTAATATAACTGAAAGATTAGTAAGAATGGAAGAAGCTATTAATGCACAAAACATTTCCAGGCCTGGATTTCACCAACCGAGTTAATAGTCCAGAGTTATTTTTACATCTGGAAGTCAGTAATCTGACAGGACGAAATATATTTCTGACTTAAGTTCAACCTTTGAAATGTCTTAAGTCCAGATCATACTTTATAATTTGTCAGTGAATCAGGGACATTAGTAAACTAAAACTGTGGAATCTTGCTATACAAAGTGCCAAACTCAGCATTCATGCAACATGTTTTCTTTTGCTATAACATTGCTGAACTCTATGATGACCAATCTTCAGCCATTTCTTTTCACTAACGAAAATTTGATCATTTAATCTTTATCATCTTTTTGTCATTTTTTTCTCTACCTGGAATTGGTAAATATGCTGATTTACTAAATATACCCGCTTTTAAGTAGAGTCCAACTGCAAACTGCATGGACCCAGATCTGCTGGGGCATAATGTACTGGTAGATCTGGGTCTGTGCAGTTTGTACAAGTAATCAGTAGGACAAAGCAGATCAGGTCATATATTGTTTACACTTGAATTCAACTTATACACGAGTACAGTTGGTATAAATGTTTAATTTTTCATGCCTTGCATAAATCTGTATAAAGGTAATAATGACCTCAGTTTAACTTATTTCACATTAATGATTATAAAATCTTTTCTGTTCAACATCCAAAATCTACATGCAATCCATTGCCGTTTGTAAATGTATCTACTTCTAGCAAGAAAATGTACTTGAATTAGTCTGTACAGTATCATTACATCAATATATCACATACGAAGCTTTCAATAAATAAGTCATGATAAGAAGTAATTTTATCCATTCCTAGAATAACACCGACTTGATTTGCATATCAGTCCACATCCAGAAATCATGAATTTTATATTCTTAACTTTGTAGTCTCTTCCAGAAAGAATTCCCTGATGAGTCAATAATATCACATGTGTGAACAGGGACTTCTCCAAGCTTGCTAAATACAACAAGCTTCAACTTAAATAAAGATCAGAAAGCCCTAGGAAACAAATTTCACTGGTATAATCTTGCTGTTTATTCCTCCAAATATTAAAAATTTTAATCTTGAGGGTGTTCTGGGCAGGATCTGTTTTTCTTGAACCAACTATCAATGCATCTGAAAATAAAAAGGGATCAAATTTTTAGTTACGAGTCTTGGAAAATGATTTAAAAACTTTGCTCATGCAGATATCATGATGCTCAGATCTTTTGTGTTGGAAATACATTTTCCTTTCCTGACAAATGGGCAAAAAAGATTAAAAATAGCAAAACGCATGTCTCATACCCTACATGTGTATGTACCAAATTAAACTCCAGAAACCAAAACACGATGTTAAAAAATATAACATGAAGAATTGTGAACAGTAAGAGGCACATATAATAATAGCCACCACAATGGTTTGTTTTTTTGTTTGTTTGATTAGGATTTTTAATGTAAGCTTTAACAATTTTTCAGTCATATCACTATGATGTCTGCAGTGAGTTTACGCTCTAAGAAACGATAACAAAGAAAGTGAAAACATCAACCTTTGTAAAATTTAACAAATAATTGTTTTTCCCTTAAAAAAGATTGTGAAACTGGAAAAAGAACTTACAATTTTAAGAATCTAATTCAGAATTAAATTGCAAAAATAATAGTAATGAAATGTTACTAAAAAATAATAGTAATGAAATGTTTTAAAAGATTAAAGTTCGAGTCCTGTTTGAAAAAATCCAAGATGGAAGATGATGATGTATGCTTAAGTCTTTTTGTGTTTATCTTTAGTTTCTTGTAGAATCACAAGAATTAACATGCTAGTGTTGTATATCTAAATAAAATGTCTTTGTCTAAGAATTACATATCAGCACATCAAATATTTCCTGAGATACTAATTTATCCATTAAAATCAAACTAAATTGTTAAAACTGATTCATAAAGTGGCTACAACAACTGAACTGTAGAATTGTTAACATGGATTCAAAAACATGGCTACAACAAAAGAAAATGACTTTAAGTCACTTGTAAAAGCCCAGAACTGGATATATTTCAATAGAACAAAGATTATATCCTATTCTAATACACAATAATGAACAAAAATCCCGAATCGTGAAATCACAAATGGAATGAGAAGTCGTGTGATAATTTATATCATGTATTCTTAACATGACCCTGACAAGAACCAATCATTTCTACTTTAGTAAAAAGTTGTTCTCTTCTTCACTAGTCTCAACGTGTGTGTGTGTGTGATTAGGATTTTTAATGTCACTTTAACAATTTTTCAGTCATTTTATAGTGATGTCTAGCACTGGCATCATGTCCCACCCAGTCACATTATCCTGACACCAGGTCAACAAGTCCTAACATTAGCCTCTTAATGCTAAGCGCCAAGCGAGGAAGCAGTTTGTACCATTTTTGTATGACTCGGCCAAGTATTAAACCCATAACCTCCCGTTTCCCAGTGCACGCTCTAACCACTAGGCTATTGGAGCAGTTTGTCCCATCTTGACCTTGACAACAATCATTCATTTTAAAATAAAGATGAAACCTGTTGATGTGGCGTCACTAACCTTGAATCAAGGTCATGATCTAGGTCAACATTACTTGTTTACCAAAGAATAATTTGGTCAACTGATTTTCTGAAAAAACATCATCTCTAGTGAATATATTTACAATAGCATGTAATGAAAACTAAAAAGAATTTAAAACTCACAAACAATATTAAATTAAAACAAATATATATCAAATCAGATATATGTAACACATGTGAGTGTCTGCTAGTGTCACCAAACTGGCTGTGTAGATTTAGCATGTTGAGCTTTCCATGCTGTAGAAATACATCCCTAGAACATGGATGCTCCAACCAATGTGGTGTAATTCAACAGTGATGTCTAATAGCACTGGGGCATCATGCCACAGACATATAGCACCTTGTCTCACCCCAGTTATTTAATCCTGACAGCAGGACAACTAGTCCTAGTGCTAACCTCCTAATGCTGACCAGTTGCAAGTACCATTTTTATAAGTCTTTGGTATGACTCAGTAGGGCTTTCAACATGTGACCTCCCACATCCAAGGCAGTCAGTCAAACCACTAGGCTACTGGGGCAGTTCCAAAAAGATTCATGTTAATGTGAAGAAACCATTTGTCTTAAGTGTGACCTTCACCTTGCACTATTTGAGCCCAAAATCAAAAGTTCTTCCAAAGCTCAAGAAGGAGACAATAAAAACTGTTAATGGTTGATAGCTAATGTTAGAGTGCAGAAATCTTTTTTCTCCCTTCAGTTAGTGACCTTGACCTTTGCCACTGAACTGATATGTTCCCGTTTACTCACAATGCAAGTGATCCACAAAGTCTGGTAACTTCAGATGGTGTAGTAGAATTCAAACTACTGTGACCTTTGCCTCTGACTTTCTGACAGCAAAAACAACAGGCTTCTTCTTTACCTCAAATACAAAGCATCAGGCAAAGTTTGGCTGATGTATGTATGTTATGTAGAAATGCCATATTTATTTTTTCTGTTACTTTGACCTGTGATCTTACGACTACAAATTCATTAAGGTTCTTATTCATCCTTACTGCAATTCATCCATAAAGTTTGGTAACCAGTGATGATGGAGAACTCACATTATTGTGTATAAAACATTTGTCTACTTTCAGGCAATGACCTTGAACTCTGATCTTCTGATTTAAAAAATGATTCGATTCTTCCTTACCCTACATCTACCCAGAAAGTTTGGTATTTATTGATGATGGGGAACTTGAATTGTTGTGTATTTTTCTTCAGTCAGCTATTTTGTCATTGAGGTTTATCACATAAAATTAATAGGGTTCTTCAATAGCCAAAGTGCAAGCCAGCATTTGATAGAGCTGCAGATGATGAACATGTCAAGTTTTAGTTGTGTGGAAAATAAATTTTTATCTATGTGGAAACCAAATTAGTAACATAAAACATGTTGAATCAGTATGATTAAAATTGATATATTCATTGGATTTCGACAATACTCACTGTGCAAAAGTGTGGGTAAACACAATACCATTTCTTTCATTCTTTCTATAATAACCTTGCATCGATGACATTTCACATAGTTTCTTTACTAAATGCTGCTTACATGAAAGGCAAAGAAACAAATATTCTAATACTTATTTTTTTATCGCAAAAATATACTATGCTTCAAATGTATGTTTATTTGTTTTAGCTCTACCATATTATCAAAGAAAAGTAAATTTTCATTTACTTACACTTTATGATATATACATAAACAAGGTAGCCGTGCTATCGTGTCACCCTGTGTTAAATCTTCTAAACATATACAGCACTCTCCTTTATCTTCTGTCAAAACATCCTCTAAAACAAAATAAAACAACAAAAACACTTTAATTCATTAACTCAAGATTTTAAACTTGTAGTACTTTTATCATGCTTTGACATTCATTACTATTATTACAGGATTTCTTTGGATGCTTTTCAATGGTTAATACAATGTCATGTGATTTGTGATGTCAATAGTAATGCAATGTCACATCATGATTGTTGATGCATCATGCCGGTGAAATGATACTTTTCCCTCAAACAAAAAGGCTACATTTAAAATTGTATAATGTATCATGTTTTATAAGAATTCTTCAGATGGTCATATCTCACTGCTCTGTTATAAATCAAAAAATGTAAATCAATGTGAACATAACAGTAGGTTAGTTAGGTGACTAATCTTCCACAGATATATAATCTACATCCATCAAATTTCAGGACTAAACATCTGTCAGGGAAGTAGAGCTACATGTTAATTACTGGAGTTGGAAAAGTAGGTCAATGTGATCTAATCTTGCACATGGTGCATAGCACCATGCATGCTCCAAGTTAGCTCAGAAATACAGTCCCTAGAGTGGTAACAAGCCTTGCTAAATGACACGCAAAATAGGTGTTTCTTATAGAAAGACATGAGAGAGCTTAATACAATAACTTTCTTTTGAATCTGATCAAAAACAATAAAATTTGTCTTAAAGACTGGCAACAAGCTCAGACACTTGAGTATAAGGTCATCCCATTAAAAGGCATGGATCCTGCTTACTTCTGAGAGTATCCAAGATCTCAATGATTTAAGCTGACATTTAAATTTTATCAAACTCAAATGAAAATTAGGGCTTCAATAGCAGTAATACATTCAGCCAATCTGATGAAAAGTGACATCATTAATATGAATCGATAAAGCACATAAACCAAGCTACCCAAAATCCTCGAAATACATATGCGTAAGAAAACTATAATCCATATTCTATCTAGTTTTGATAAGAAACATGTCTTCCAGAGTTGTAACAAGCTCAGCCAATAATATGCAAGATCATTTCATTGACATGCATGATCACGTCACTGATATGCATGATCACCTCATTAATATGTAAGATCATGTCACTGATATGCAAGATCAACTCATTAATATGCAAGATCACGTCACTGATATGCAAGATCACGTGATTGATATGCAAGATCACGTCACTGATATGCAAGATCACCTCATTAATATGAAGCAACATGTTCATTAATGAACTTGTCCAAGATGTTGATAATAAGCATATCTAGTGTGTGTATTACTCTCTCTCTCTGTCTCTCTCTCTCTCTCTAATATGAACATCATGTACCAACTTTAATACAAGTCAGTGAAATTAAAATATGGATCACAATGACCTACTACTAAAATAAAGTAGCAATCCTTATCAAAATGCATCCCTTAACCAAGTTTTGTGATTCTACACAGGCTGGTATTACATATATGTGGCATGTAAAAAAAAAAAATAAACTATGTGACCATCAGATCAATGTAAAGGCATACATAACATAAGCCAGTGAAATGTAGGTCACAGTAACCTTTTGCATAAGTGTGGTACTAAGAAGTAAATACAATCATCTAGATTTTTGAAGTGTAACAGTAAAAATTTAAAAAATCCTAAACCACAAAAACTTTGACCAATGTGACCTAATTTTGTAAGAGTGTAGTACATGTACTCATCAACATGCATCATATCACCCAAAATTTCTCAGTACACAAATGCACTTAAAATCTTCTAGGTCATGAGATAAAATAAAAAATGCATCCTATGCCACTAAATTTTAAATGTAGGTGACTGAGAAGGGTGTAGCACTAACAGAAAGAAAAATGTTAACCAGAAATGAAACATGAAAATGGGCCACCATAACCTACTTCTGTAGTGAAATTGTAATACTCATCAACTTCAGCTGAAAAATGGCATTCAACCCTACAACAACAAAACACTCCAGGAAATAATAATATTTATATAGTGTGAAGAAGAAAACAAAAGCCAAGTTTCCACTCCACACTTTTTATACTTTGCACAGGGGTTAATTTGGAAATAAAAGAGGAATCTTGACATTTTGACAATGGGGTCATGTTATTTACAGTTGTATCCATGAAAGATTGTTTTGTTCAAGTATTCAGTACAGTACCAAATGTTGAAAAATTAAACATATCTATATAATTTCAGTTTTCACTTTAACGATTAAACCTTATGCAGGATGTGAAATTTCTTGAAAACTGAGGTGCATTATCTAAACACAAAAACTGTACAACTAATGTACATGTAAGTATAAAGCAAGCACCCCCCCCCCCAGCCCAAGGGATAGATGCCTTGAAATAAAATTCAAACTATAATTTGTGTCCAAGAAAGAATAAGAATGGTTGAGACTGTGAGACTAGTTATGTGTCTGCTTTTATCTGTGTCGATTATGGCTTGTGAGTGTTCCAATGCAGTGAGCTAAAACAACGGAAATTGTCTGAATATAGTATTTAATGAATAAATAAAGGTAGTGCCTGTGTGACATTTTAGTGTGAATATCAAAAAAATATGAGTCCAGAACAGATGCTGCCCAGTAACCTTCAAATGACCTTCATGTAATCTAGAACCCAATAACCAATGGAAACAACAGAAGCAAAATACTACTGTCTGAGATGGGTCACAATCAGACTGTAACAAATACATTTGCTAAGTTTCAAGCATTTTAGAAGCCTTATGTCTGCTAAAAACAAAGTAGTGGAGGTATTAATTTCATAGGATGAAAAACTCTTTGAGATAATGCTATTCAGGGTTCATTTTATTAATCAAAGTATATACTGTTCAAAAACAATTTTAGAACATATTAAAATCTTGTCAGAAGAGAATCTGTAAACAGTTATTATTATCTTTCCAATAAAAATCATTTTCTACCATTGCCTCCAGGGACTACCAAAGTTTGTTTTTGGACTACAAAACTGTAAGGTTCTTAAGCGTGTTCTTAATGGCTGCATCTGATTTTTTTTAAATAAAATTTTTAGTAATTTTTACCCTTCTTCCATATTTAAAGCATGAATGTTATTAACAAATTGGTAAAACTTCATTCATTTATAATTTTTTAACAGATTATCAACAGTAGGTGCCTACCAACATCATCTCTCTCTCATTTCAGACCAAATGGGAATTCTCGTGTACATGATGCGTATATTTACAATCTGGTTCCTGTAAAAGTCGTTTATCACTGAAGTGGTGTGGCTCTGAACTGCACATACACAGAAGATAAATATAAATACTAATTGTAACCAGTATTTTTAATTTTAATTTCTATTATTTCCCAAAACTTGAACCAAAAAGAAAAATAGAATAAAAGATTCCATCAAATCTGAAAACATGCACTATAAGTTAGTAATTGGGATAACTATAAATTCATTGAACAAATTCATTAAAACAGACTTCCCCACAATTATATTGATGCAGTGTTTACATAGTAAATCCAGGATGAACATATCGGGGATCCCCTGGCAACAACTGGCTTTGACTGACAAATATTTTGTGCATTTTTTTTGTACCTTCTGAGTTTTCATTTTTAGAACTGTAGGTTGTACAAACTGCCATATGGGTTGCTGGATAGCAGTTGAGCACTGTGGAAAAAAGACCCACTTAGGCCCATTTATCCACACCTACCACTAAATTTTATAGATTTAAGCTACTATATTTCTTTATTTTGAAAAAAAAAAAATGGATTTCTAATGTTTCAAGTACATGTACATCTTGTTGACACAGGGCAAATATTTCACTTGATTGTTTGTCAAGCTGAAATTACAGATACCACAATGTTTTTAATTGGAATCTATGCCTATGTATTTTTCTGAACCTTTGACCAACCTTCAATTTGTTTTAATGAATATCTGTTTTTAATTGCACCTTAAATCAAATATTTCTTCACTGACAAATGTGGGCTACTATAGCTTACCACTGGACTATCAGACATATTAGAGATTTGTCATACTTGAGGGGCGGCTGTAAGCTTTCTAAATGATGTAGTGGAATGTTGGAAATCCAATGTCTCATTCATATTAAGATGCATGACAACTTTTGCTGAAATTCATAATTATTTGTCAAGTTAAGCTGATGAAAGCAAAGTCTGAAGAATGTGCATAAAGTCCTCCTATTGTGTTGGTTTTAAAATTAGGGTAGGGTTTTTCTTTGTTTTTGTTTGTTTGATTTGGATTTTTAAGGTAGCTTTAACAATTTTTCAGTCATATCGCTACGATGTCTGCAGTGAGGCAGTTTATAGTGATGTCAAGCACTGGGGGTATCATGCCAAAGACATGTAGCATGTCTCACCCAGTCACATAATCCTGACATCAGGCTGACCAGTCCTAACACTAACCTCTTAATGCTGAGCGCCAAGCGAGGCAGCTGTTAGTACCATTCTTGTAAGTCTTTGGTATGACTCTGCCAGGAATCGAACCCACAACCTCCCACAGTGGATGCTCTAATCGCTAGGCCACTGGAGCGGTTGGTTGTTCTTTAACGCATTGTATACATATTTAAGGTGATTTTGTGATTATTAATTTTATGACATGAGAGAAAATAGTACTAGAGTAAAATATGAGATACAGGGATGGTTGGCTGACTGGAAAAATAATTTTTGTAAGGTCTGGCCAAAGAGATTCCAACTCTTCGAAATGAAACACAGAACAATTTATATTAATTTCACTCAAAGATTTCATTAATGTAAAGCTGCATACCAGATCTGGATAAAATGTTATAAAGGTTAGTAAAGTTATTCTTCTGAAATCAATGATGAGAGGAAAGGCAATCAAGTGCCAGAACTAAAGTAAATGATATGATGGAATCATGGGACTCAAAAGTTATGCACAATTCTCATCTGACTCCACATGCCCATGTCTGGTTAAAATCCTGAAAATACTGTAAAATTGTCTTTAAATAATTGAAGCCAATAGTTTAAGCAATGAGGGTGACATAACTCCTCCAAATAATAGAAACTCCAGAATGGCACAACAAGGTTCATAAAGACTCTTCATACCAAAGAATGATTCTTGAGATATGCCAGCTAGAAGCTGCACCCTACATGTATGTGAAGTTATAAAGTTATTTTTCATGAGCCATAATTCTATTTATGAAAAAGTTAATGAGACAAACCCATGAAAAGCACATCCAGGACTCGAGACAATTCACATACCCAATGCATCAAAATTTACATGCTGAATGCTTCCCAAGTTATACTGCTTACAAGGATCTGCTGTACTAGAGATTATCGATACAAACATGCAATAATTCCAGCAAAAAAAGTCTATTTAAACAACCCCATGCTCAACTCCACCCCATTCCAGAAATCGATGACAAATCAGTTTGTCGTTTAACAAAATGTAAATTGAAATCATCTCCAAAACATCAAATCTGGTAACTAAAATAACTGGTGATATGTTTAATACAAGGTAAATAATAAAGTTACAAAAGAAATAGTCATCAGTTTTATAAGTACCATTTAATAACTGAATTGTGCAGCACTTATTCAACTCTCCTCCACTGTCTACAAAGTTATATTCGATATATAGACTAAGACCGATTATATGCAATTTAATACCTATCATGTTACCATATTGCTTTGTCCCCCTAAAAAAAAAACCTCAAGAATTGAAACAAATGTTCTATTTTTAAATCTTTTGATTTAGAAACAGCTAAATAACATTTTTTTACAGGAAAATCTTTTTTTGTCTCTCAATGTTTGAACCTTCAAGAACTGAAATTTTAACAGGTTTTACAGTAAAGAGCTATTTACACTTTTTTACCGTAAAAATGTCTTTACAGGATTTAACAGATTTTACAGTAAAAAGCTGTTCACACATTTTAACAGGTTTACTGTAAGAAGCTCTATACACCTTTTAACAGTTTTTACCATAACAAGCTCTTTATTTGAAGGCAGAAAAATGGGTTTAACTCAGAAATGGCAATTAAATATTGCTGGGGGCAGATACATTTCAGAATATATACTTAATTCAACTGTGACACTTCTCACAAAACAGAAGTGAAAGGAATGAGAAAGTAATGACTAAGTACCTTCAAAACTAGAGTTAGAATTAGGTTGTTTGCTCCAAATGCTTTTCTAACAAAGCATCTACTATAATACTAACTAGCACATATACTATAAGTGAGCATAACACAATTTAGATATTTTTTTTTATATATAAAGGTTTGTTAAAAATACTATTGGCAAAATGGCAATAGTAGTTACACAATACAAACCATTATAACTTATCCTAGGCTTGGTGAGACACATGACTAAGTGACATTCAATTTCTTCAGGCTGTATAAACTTTGAGCAGACTGGACACTTGATACCTGTAAATAAAGAAGAACAGGAAAGTGTAATTTTGATACAAAGGGATATCTGGACAATTAATATTATTGTTTTCCTACATAACAGTCTTTATGCACAATGTACTTTAAGTCTGCAAAACAGTACTTATTACCCCCATCAAAAAGTAAGCCAGACCACCTGCTGACAATGCCCATGGTGTGATGCATATAAAATAAAATAGTGCCTTTCACACAATTTTTTTTACAAGATCTAGGGTATATATTTGTTCATAATTCAAGTCAAACTGCAAACAACATAGATCCTGATTTGTCATGCCAGCAGAACAGGGTTTATGTAATTATTTCTACTGATTTATCTTATAACAGGGCTTATGTAATTATTTCTACTGATTTATCTTATAACAGGGTTTATGTAATTATTTCTACTGATTTATCTTAGAACAGGTTTATATAATTATTTCTACTGATTTATCTTAGAACAGGGTTTATGTAATTATTTCTATTGATTTATCTTATAACAGGGTTTATGTAATTATTTCTACTGATTTATCTTAGAACAGGGTTTATGTAATTATTTCTATTGATTTATCTTATAACAGGGTTTATGTAATTATTTCTATTGATTTATCTTATAACAGGGTTTATGTAATTATTTCTACTGATTTATCTTACAACAGGGTTTATGTAATTATTTCTATTGATTTATCTTATAACAGGGTTTATGTAATTATTTCTACTGAGTTATCTTATAACAGGGTTTATGTAATTATTTCTATTGATTTATCTTATAACAGGGTTTATGTAATTATTTCTACAGATTTATCTTATACCCAGATCTGCCAGAATATTATGCAACAGCAGATTTAGGTCTGTGTATCCTGCTCACAGCTTGATTTACTGGATCATAAAAGTAAATAATATTTTTGTCCTGTGTTTGCACTGCAATAGTTATTTTCCTCCACAATGTTATTTGGCTTGGTGTTGTTGTTTCCAAAAATCAGTTGTTCTTACAGCTACCATATATAGCTAAGTGTAGTTCATCTTGTTTCCTCCTTCACAGAATAAAAGAATGCTTCATGCATGCAAATTTTACAAACACTAGACTTTTTACTTTTTATTCTATCACAGGCAGCCATAAATAAATGACATATGAATTATGAGCTAAATACTTGCTCTGAGGGATTTTACACAAGTATCATGAAACACAATAATTCTTGGTTAAGTACAGGTTAGCAAATAATGCACAGATACGTCATCATCCCATATTAGTTTCTTTAATAAGGTTGATACAGATACGTCATCATCCCATATTAGTTTCTTTAATAAGGTTGATACAGATACGTCATCATCCCATATTAGTTTCTTTAATGCAGTAGATACAGATATATCATCATTCCATATTAGTTTCTTTAATAAGGATGATACAGATACGTTATCATCCCATATTAGTTTCTTTAAAGCAGTAGATACAGATATGTCATCATTCCATATTAGTTTCTTTAATAAGGTTGATACAGATACGTCATCATCCCATATTAGTTTCTTTAATAAGGTTGATACAGATACGTCATCATCCCATATTAGTTTCTTTAAAGCAGTAGATACAGATATGTCATCATTCCATATTAGTTTCTTTAATAAGGTTGATAAAGATATGTCATCATTCCATATTAGTTTCTTTAATAAGGTTGATACAGATACGTCATCATTCCATATTAGTTTCTTTAATAAGGTTGATACAGATATGTCATCATCCCATATTAGTTTCTTTAAAGCAGTAGATACAGATACGTCATCATCCCATATTAGTTTCTTTAAAGCAGTAGATACAGATACGTCATCATCCCATATTAGTTTCTTTAGACATTCCTTACATTTAC